>WBNM01014664.1:0-16270 GCA_013399055.1 Ramphastos sulfuratus | reverse complement strand
GGCTCCCCTGCCCCTTCCTCCTCTTCTCCCCCGCCCCTCGGAGCTCCTCCGCCCTTCGGGGCTCCCCTGCCCCTTCCTCCTCCTCTCCGCCGCCCCTCAGGCCTCCCCTGCCGCCGCTCTCCAGCTTCCTGCCGCCCCTGACGGCTGCTCCCGCCGCCGGTTCCCGCCGTGATGTTCCGGGGTCGCCGAGCTTGGTTCTCGCAAAGCGTCAGCCCAGGCCCGCGGCAGCTGTGGGGTGAGGGCGGGAAGTCCCAGCTGCGCCCGGGGATGACCACAGGGCATGGGGCTGGCACCCGCCCTCGGTGGGGCTGAGCAGGGGGGCACAGCCCTGGCACCCCTCAGTGGGGCTGAGTAGGAGGGCACAGCCCTGGCAACCCTCACTGGGGCTGAGCAGGAGGGCACAGCCCTGGCACCCCTCAGTGGGGCTGAGCAGGAGGGCACAGCCCTGGCATCCCTCAGTGGGGTGAGCACAGGGGGCACAGCCCCGACACCCCTCGGTTAGGCTGAGCAGGAGGGCAGTGCCCTATTGCCTGTCAGTGGGGCTGAGCAGAGGGGGCAGTGACCTATTACCTCTCAGTGGGGCTGAGCAGAGGGGGCAGTACCCTATTGCCTGTCAGTGGGGCTGAGCAGAGGGGGCAGTGCCCTATTACCCATGAGAGGGGCTCAGGGGTGGGGGCAGTGCCCTATTCCCTGTCAGTGGGGCTGAGCAGAGGGGCAGTGCCCTATTGCCTGTCAGTGGGGCTGAGCAGAGGGGGCAGTGCCTTATTACCCCTCAGTGGGGCCGAGCAGAGGGGGCAGTGCCCTATTGCCTGTCAGTGGGGCTGAGCAGGGGGGGCAGTGCCCTATTACCCCTCAGTGGGGCCGAGCAGAGGGGGCAGTGCCCTATTGCCTGTCAGTGGGGCTGAGCAGGGGGGGCAGTGCCCTATTACCCCTCAGTGGGGCCGAGCAGAGGGGGCAGCACCCTATTGCCTGTCAGTGGGGCTGAGCAGGGGGGGCAGTGCCCTATTACCCCTCAGTGGGGCCGAGCAGAGGGGGCAGCACCCTATTGCCTGTCAGTGGGGCTGAGCAGGGGGGGCAGTGCCCTATTACCCCTCAGTGGGGCCGAGCAGAGGGGGCAGCACCCTATTGCCTGTCAGTGGGGCTGAGCAGGGGGGGCAGTGCCCTATTACCCCTCAGTGGGGCCGAGCAGAGGGGGCAGCACCCTATTGCCTGTCAGTGGGGCTGAGCAGGGGGGGCAGTGCCCTATTACCCCTCAGTGGGGCCGAGCAGAGGGGGCAGCACCCTATTGCCTGTCAGTGGGGCTGAGCAGGGGGGGCAGTGCCCTATTACCCCTCAGTGGGGCCGAGCAGAGGGGGCAGCACCCTATTGCCTGTCAGTGGGGCTGAGCAGGGGGGGCAGTGCCCTATTACCCCTCAGTGGGGCCGAGCAGAGGGGGCAGCACCCTATTGCCTGTCAGTGGGGCTGAGCAGGGGGGGCAGTGCCCTATTACCCCTCAGTGGGGCCGAGCAGAGGGGGCAGCACCCTATTGCCTGTCAGTGGGGCTGAGCAGGGGGGGGCAGTGCCCTATTACACCTCAGTGGGGCTGAGCAGAGGGGGCAGTGCCCTATTGCCCTTCAGTGGGCCATGGCTCTGTCACCCCTCGGTGTGCAGAGCTGAGCCACTCACACTGGGTCGGTGCCCAAGCCTGGGCAGGTCCCCCTGTGCTGGGGCAGGCCATGGTGTGCCCGCACTTAGGAACAGTCCCCAGGGGGTCAGTGAGAGCCTCACAGCCATGGGAGGGCCCCATCACGGCTCCCACTTCAGGGCACTGCCACCCCACAACCAGCCTGGGCAGCTGCCCCCACCCCAGGGCACCCTGAGGTGGGGGTGCCCCTGACCCTGCCGTGTCCCGCAGCGGCTGGCGGCGGAGCTCTCGCCCACTGGCGCGATGCCGAATACCTCTTCAGCAGTGACGCTTCCCACCCGGACACCCGCAGGTGGGCTCTCTGTGTCCCCCACGCTGCCCCCACACCCTGCCACCCCCGTGCTGGCAGCAGCTGCCTGGCGTGGGCCATGCCTGTGGCCGTGTTTCACCCTCTCGATGCGACGTCAGCAGAGAGAGGCACAGTGCGGAGGTGTTCGGAGGGTGCTGGCACCCTGTGCGAGTCTGGGTGGTGGTTCTGAGCTGCCTGCTCCGGCTCTGCTGTGGCTTTCTGCTGCTTCGTGGCAGTCTGAGAGCTCACACCAGTGTCTTGGATCATAACCAGGGTGGGCAGCAGGGGCAGGAGGTGCCCATCCCCCTGTGCTCAGCTCTGGGGAGGTCACAGCTCGAGCGCTGTGTTCAGCGCTGAGCCCCTCACTGCAGGAAGGACACTGAGGGGGTGGAGCAGGTCCAGAGCAGGGCACTGAGGCTGGAGAAGGACCTGGAGCAGCTGGAGGTGAGGAGGGGCTGAGGGAGCTGAGGGTGTGCAGGTGGAGCAGAGGAGCCTGAGGGCAGAGCTCATTGCTCTCTGCAGCTGCCTGCAGGGAGGGGGCAGTGAGGAGGGGGTAGCCTCTGCTGCTTGGTGCCAAGGGACAGCAGCAGAGGCAATGGCTCCAAGCTGCCCCAGGGCAGGCTCAGGCTTGAGCTCAGGAAATGTTTCTGCCCTGGAAGGGTTCTCAGACACTGGCACAGGCTGCCCAGGGCAGTGCTGCAGTGNTCTTCTGCAGGCTGCAGAGCCCCAACTCTCTCAGCCTGTCCTCACAGCAGAGCTGCTGCAGCCCTCTCAGCATCTTGGTGGCCTCCTCTGGACCCACTCCAACACTTCCATGTCCTTCCTGTGCTGGGGGCTCCAGAACTGCACACAGGACTGCAGGTGGGGTGTGAGGAGAGCAGAGCAAAGGGGCAGAATCCCCTCCCTTGCCCTGCTGCCCACACTGCTCTTGCTGCAGCCCAGCACACAGTTGCTGTCTGGGCTGCACTCGCACTGCAGGCTCAAGTTGAGCTTTTCATGAACCCAGATGAACTTTGAGGTCCCTTCGTTTGGTGGATGTTTCCCAGGGGTGCCCTGGGGAAGCAGCTGTCTTTTTCTCTTGCAGTTGTCTTTTTCTCTTGCAGGATACACGAGAGCCTGGATTACCTGGAGGGCAGAGCTACCATCTTCCACTCCCGGTACCTGTCGGCAGGGGGGAGCACCAGCGTGGGAGCCAAGCTGTCGGTGGTGCTGGGCCACTTTGTCCTGCCGCCTGCCTGCATGCAAGAAGGTTAGAGAAAAAAGAAAACAACCCACAAACATCAGGATTTTGCTTCCCTAGGGTTTCAACCTTGAGAGCAGCCTTTTGGGGATGCAAACCAGAAGCTCCTGTGGCTTCTGCTCTAGGTGGAGGGAATCTCCCTCTGCTGGGAATGCTTCTTCCTCCCTGGAGGTGGAGGATGCTTCATCTGTTATTACAGAGTCTCAGAAAGGGCTGGGTTGGAAAGGATCTTTAAAGGTCAGCCCGGCCCCCTGCTGGGACATCCCCAACCAGAGCAGGCTGCTCACAGCCCCACACCTGAGCTGCAATGGTGCCAGGCATGGGGCAGCTTCCACTTCCATGGACAACCTGGGACAGGGGGACAGGCTCTTAGCACCCTCAGGGTCAATCTTCTCTCCGTTCTCTCCAGTCTGAGTCTCCCTCTTTCAGTTCAAACCATCCCCCTTTGTCCTGGCACCACAGGCCCTGCTCAAAACTCTGTCCCCAGCTCTCTGATCACCTCTGACCACCTCTGGTGGCCACTCAAAGGCCACCAGAAGGTCTCCCTGGAGCCTTCTCCTCTCCAGGCTAAATGAGCACAACTCTGCCAGCCTGGCCTCACAGCAGAGCCCTTCCAGCCCTGCCAGTACTGCTGTGCCCTCCTCTGGCCCTGCTGCAACAGGTCCCTGTCTGTGCTGAGGGCTCCAGAGCTGCCCCAGCACTGCAGGGGGGGGCTGAACAGAGCACAGCAGAGGGGCACAAGCCCCTCCCTGCCCCTGCTACCCACACTCCTGGGGACCAGCCCAGAACAGGGCTGGCTGTGGGCTGGCAGCACTTGGTGCCAGCTCATATCCAGCTTTGTACCCCCCAGCACCCTCAAGTCCTTCTCCTCAGAGCCACTTTCCAGCCTGTGCTGATGACCAGAGGTTAGCCAGACCCAGGTGCAGGACCTTGCACTTGGGCTTCTTGACCCTCAGGTTCACCGGGTCTCATTTCTCCCCATCCCTCAGGCATGTCACCTGCTCCACCCAGCTGGGTGTCACCTGCCAACCTGCTGCTGGGGCACTCAGTCCCACTGTCCATCTTAAATAATACCAGTCCCAGTATGGACCCCCTGAGACCCACCACTCACTACCCATCTCCACCCAGAGCCCCTGCAGGCAGCAGGATGCTCCAGGGCTCCCGAGCACCTTGGCTAGCCCCGGTGAGGGGCGGGGCGGGAGGTGGCTGCCACACGGCGTCCAGGGCTGATGTTCTCGTGGAGTTGTTCTCTTCTGTTGGTGGTGGCAGAAATCCGGAAGCAAATCGGGCGCTTCGTCTGGGAGCAGGCGGATGAGCCCCCGGCAGGAGAGGTAAGATGAGAAGTTTCGCCCTGCGGCAGGCGGAGCTCAGAAAATCCCAGCCCCAAGGACTCGCAGGAGTTTGGGTTTCATCCCAGCGCCTCAACCCAAGCACGGGGCTCACTGGGCCGTGTGTGTCCCTCCCAGCACGACAGCCCCAGGCTGAGGGTGGGAAGGGTTTTCTCCTCTGGTCTCAAGTGTCACCTTCTCCTGCGGAGGTCTGGGCTCTGTGCCCTTTTCCCATGGCATTTCCTTCTGTGTAGCTCTGGGTCACTGCCTGCGCTCATCTCTGAGCAGCCTCTGGGCTCCAACTNCCCAGGTGCAGGACCTTACACTTGGCATTGTTGAATGTCATGAGGTTGGCCTGGGCACAGCTCTGCAGCCTGTGCAGGTCCCTCTGGATGGATCCCTGCCCTCTAGCAAGTTGACTGTGCCACACAGCTTGGTGCCAGCTGCACACCTGCTGAGGCTGCACTTTACTCCTCTGTCCATGTCATATCTCTGGTGCTCTGAGGGGCTCCTGGGCAGAGTTTTTACACCAGCCCTGTGTTGACCCTGGCAGCCCAGCAACACCCTGAGGGATGACCCCGAGGCAGTGGGGAGAGGCTCTGAGGAAGAGGCTGAGGAGGATGTGCAAGACACGGCACAGAGGTATTCCCCTGCCCGTTTGGATGTGGTCCCCACGCTTCAGGTGATGCCCAAGGCACAGGGCAAATGGCACGGATTGTTCCCCTCTCCCACTCTGATACAGCAGTGAGGAGGAAAACAGCTCCAGGACACCTTCCCAGGAGGAACTGCTGTACCGTGCCCTGTGGGAGTACCCCACGAACAACATGGTCACAGGTAGTGCTCTGTGCCAGCAGGCCTGAAAAATGGGGGTGAGGCAGGGACCCCTCATCTGCCTCTCATTTCCTCCTGATGCTGGAGGCAGCAGGAATGCTGAGGGCAGAGTGGGAATTGCTCCTTTCCCCTGCACATGCACATGTGGCTTTCACAAAATGGGTTGGCTTGGAAGGGACCTTGAAGAGCAGCTGGTTCCAAGCCCCCTGCCATGAGCAGAGCCCATGGAACCAGCTGCTCTTCAAGGTCCCTTCGGGCGTGGAACTAGATGAGCTTCAACCTCCCACCAGCCCAGGGTGCCCAAGGCCTCACCCAGCCTGGCCTGCAACACCTCCACAGCCTCCCTGGGCAACCTGTACCAGTCCCTCCCCACCCTCCCTGCCAACAATTTCTTCCTCCTCTCCACTCTCACTCTCCCCTCTCCCAGCTCAAAAGTCCCTTCCAGGCTTTCACAGGATCCTGTGGGAGGGCAGCTCCAGCTGTGGTTCTGTGGAAGATATTCGATGGTTTTGTGGGATGAGATCCTGTGGGTCTGGAGGAGAGATCCCATGGTTTTGTGGGAGCAGGGATCTGATGGTGCTGTGGGAGTAGAGATCCTGTGGGAGCAGAGATCCTGTGGTTCTGGAGGAGAGATCCTGTGGGTCCAGAGATCTCGTGGTTATGTGGGAGCAGAGATCCTGTGGGTCTGTAGGAGCAGAGATCTAATGGTGCTGTGCCAGCAGAGATCCTATGGGAGCAGAGATCCTGTGGGAGCAGAGATCTTGTGGTTATGTGGAAGCAGAGATCCTGTGAGAGCAGAGATCTGATGGTGCTGTGCCAGGAGAAATCCTGTGGAAGCAGAGACTTTGTGGTTATGTGGGAGCAGAGATCCTGTGGGTCTGTGGGAGCAGAGATCCTGTAGGAGCAGAGCTCCCGTGGGTGTGTGGGAGCAGAGATCCCATGCGTATGTGGGAGCAGAACTTCCGTGGGTGTGTAGGAGCAGAGATCCCATGCGTATGTGGGAGCAGAACTTCCGTGGGTGTGTAGGAGCAGAGATCCCATGCGTATGTGGGAGCAGAACTTCCGTGGGTGTGTAGGAGCAGAGATCCCATGCGTATGTGGGAGCAGAACTTCCGTGGGTGTGTAGGAGCAGAGATCCCATGCGTATGTGGGAGCAGAACTTCCGTGGGTGTGTAGGAGCAGAGATCCCATGCGTATGTGGGAGCAGAACTTCCGTGGGTGCGCGGGAGCAGAGATCCCTTGGGTATGCGGGAGCAGAACTCCCGTGGGTGGGCAANGCAGAGACTTTGTGGTTATGTGGGAGCAGAGATCCTGTGGGTCTGTGGGAGCAGAGATCCTGTAGGAGCAGAGCTCCCGTGGGTGTGTGGGAGCAGAGATCCTGTGGTTCTGTGGGAGAGCTCGCGTGGGTGTGTGGGAGCAGAACTCCCGTGGGTGTGTAGGAGCAGAGCTCCTGTGGCTGTGCGGGAGCAGAGATCCCATGGGTGTGTGGGAGCAGAGATCCCGTGGGTGCGTGGGAGCAGAACTCCCGTGGGTGTGTGGGAGCAGAGCTCCCGTGGGTATGTGGGAGCAGAGCTTCCGTGGGTGTGTAGGAGCAGAGATCCCATGCGTATGTGGGAGCAGAACTTCCGTGGGTGTGTAGGAGCAGAGATCCCATGCGTATGTGGGAGCAGAACTTCCGTGGGTGTGCGGGAGCAGAGATCCCTTGGGTATGCGGGAGCAGAACTCCCGTGGGTGGGCAAGAGCAGAACTCCCATGGGTGTGTGGGAGCAGAGATCCCGTGGGTGTGTGGGAGCAGAACTCCCGTGGGTGTGCGGGGGGAGGTCTGGAGCAGTAGACCTCCTCGCCTGTTTCCCGCTCAGGCTACGCCTCCGCCCGGGCGCTGCCGCAGTACCGGGGCGAGCTCCGCGACTTCACGCCCGGCGCCGCGGGCTACGCCGCCTACTTCGTGCGGAAGGAAATCAGCCTCTGCTGCGACGGCAAGGGCAGGGCCAAGAGCAAGCGTTAGCGAGCGCAGGAACTCGAGCAGGGGCCACCGGAGGGCTCCTGGCGCTGCTTGCGAAGCCAGCCCCGCGATTATGGGTCCAGCGCCCTGCGCCCTGCCGCTGGTTTCAGCGCTCAGGCTTTGTTCGCCTGCGGTTAGGTTAAGTAGTGAAGAGCTCAGCAGCTCTGGGCTGGGAGCTCTCGGTTAGATGCCGGTGGGAGATTGGTAAACTATCCCGGGCTGGCTCTTCCCGGCGGGCTTGAGAGCCTGTTGGAAGGCTTGGTCACGCTTTACCCTCAGTGGCTTCTTCTCTCAGCAACTCGTTACAGTTCACAGCAAACCTGAACAGAGACATTTCTCCCAAAAACGGAGCTTTGGTTGTGTCGTTTGTACTGAGGAGGGGGGGGTCCAGACGTGGCTGTGAGCCGGGAGGGATACACTCACAGGGAGACAGCACAGCCGCAGCCACCCGTGGGGTCTGCTCACTGGTGGGACCCACCCGGTAGGAGGGACAGCGGCTGGGATAGGCAGAGACTGGGATGGGCAGGGACTGGGATGTGCAGGGTGGGCAGAGACTGGGGCAGGCAGGGGTTGAGATGGGCAGGGACTGGGATGTGCAGGAGGGGCAGAGACTGGGGCAGGTAGGGACTGGGATGGGCAGGGACTGGGATGTGTGGAAAGGGCAGAGACTGGGGCAGGTAGGGGTTGATATGGGCAGGGACTGGGATGTGCAGGAGGGGCTGGAACAACAGGGACTGGGACAGGCAGGGGTAGAGATGGGCAGGGACTGGGGCAGGCAGGGGTTGAGATGGGCAGGGACTGGGATGTGCAGGAGGGGCAGAGACTGGGGCAGGCAGGGGTAGAGATGGGCAGGGACTGGAATGTGCAGGAGGGGCTGGAACAACAGGGACTGGGACAGGCAGGGGTAGAGATGGGCAGGGACTGGGGCAGGCAGGGGTTGAGATGGGCAGGGACTGGGATGTGCAGGAGGGGCAGAGACTGGGGCAGGTAGGGACTGGGATGGGCAGGGACTGGGATGTGTGGAAAGGGCAGAGACTGGGGCAGGTAGGGGTTGATATGGGCAGGGACTGGGATGTGCAGGAGGGGCTGGAACAACAGGGACTGGGACAGGCAGGAGGGGCACAGACTCAAGACAGGCACGGGCTGGGAATACAGGCAAGGGCTGGTCCAGGAAGCTTGGTGGCTTTGCAGGTTTTGGAAGCAGAGCCTCAGACTTGCCCCAAGGCCTAGGATTCTCCCCTGCTTCCAAGGAGGGTCAGGACAACTCTTCCATGCAGCCAAGGGAACTGTTGGGTGGAACATCTTGCCAAGGGCATAAGCCATGAACCTCACCAGGTGAGCTTCTACCCCCGGGTGCAGAGACCTCTCTGCTCAGCCTGGTTTGCTCCCTCACATGGAGAAAGTCTCCACCAAGGCCTTTTCCTGTCATTTGAGCACTCAGAAGTGACTGAGAAGTGACCACCAGGGTGACAGAAAGCAGCATTTATTGTGGCACAGCTGGTGACCCCCATGGTCTCCATTTGCAGGAGCTCCATGAAGCCACCACAGCCATCGTGACCTCCTCCTATCACCCCACGGACACCCTGTGGAAGCACAGCTTTGCACCTCACACCCCAACAGCCAGCAAAGAACCCAGCCAGATGCTTGTGAACACCAAGGTGTTGAGTTCTCCTCACCCTCTGCAGCCTTGCAGCCCCCACGTATGGGACACAGCATCCCGAGGAACCAGCCCTCCTTCCTCCTCCTCCTCCTCCTCCTCCCTGGGGACGCAGGTGCCAAAGACCAGGCAGGCCAAGATGGTTTCCCCACGTTTATTGGAAAAGTGACAGACAAGAGACCAACTCAGAGCGCCCCTCGGGGTGTCTTGAAGTTCATCCCCACCGTGGGCTGTGTCACCTGCAGGTTGGACAGGCTGCCAAAATCCTGGAAGGAAGCAGAGGATCAGGATCAAGATTGCCTGCACTGCCCCACCTGCAGCAGGGAGCAGCAGGAAGTGCCCAGGTGCTGGGGAAGCAGTGAGCTCTAGAGAAGGGGAGATGACCACCCTGCTCCATCAGAGATCTGCTGTCTTAGGGGTGAGGCCAACGTTCTCCTCCCCTTGAGAGCCAACCTGGATCCTGGCCTTTGGCTTAGCACCCATGGGTGCTGTGTGAAGGAGTGGTGAGGAGCACACCTGCACTGTGGCGGAGTCATAGAATCATAGAATGGAAAGGTTGGAAGGGACCTCAAAGATCATCCAGTTCCAACCCCCTGCCACAGGCAAGGACACCTCCCACTAGTACAGGTCACTCAAGGCCTCGTCCAACCTGGTCTTGAACACCTCCAGGGAGGTTGTGGAGCACAGAATCACCCAATGTGATCAAAGATCTCACCACCCTCACTGTAAAGAACTTCCTCCTAACATCCACTTTCAATCTCCCCTCTGCCAGTTCAAACCCATTCCCCTTGTCCTGGCATCACAAGCCCTTGTCAATAGTCCCTCCCCAGCCTTCCTGTAGCCCCCTTCAGACACTGGAAGGCCACTCTAAGGTCTCGTGGAAGCCTTCTCCAGGCTGCAGAGCCCCAACTCTCTCAGCCTGTCCTCATAGCAGAGCTGCTGCAGCCCTCTGAGCATCTTGGTGGCCTCCTCTGGACTGGCTCCAACACTTCAATGTCCTTCCTATGCTGGGGGCCAAGCTACCATGTCCTGCCCTCCCAAGAGCCACAAGGAATTCATCCACCTGCAGGTCCCAGAGTGGAGGGACCCCCACTGTGTGCCCACAGCCACCATCATCAAGCCCCTGAGGGCAATGGCAGTGGTGCTGGGGACATGCCGCCACCTCAGGTCCACTCACCAGGAGCTTCAGCATTTCCTTGGTGTCTGGGTCCACTTCGATGATCTCCTGGTCCAGGGCAGAGACCTGGGGGCAGAGGAAGGAGAGATGTGGTCCTTGCTGCCACCAACGCCATCTCCATGCAACCACTCCGGTCCCTTCCCGCTGCCTGCTGTGGGGAAGGGCTCCAGCAAGAGTGAGCCAGGAGGATCCTGGAAACACGATTAGCCAGGACCCCAATGGCATTCAACTCTCTTTCCCAAACACCACCAGACCGCCTGGCAGCAGAGCAGCCCCACAGAGGCAGAAGATCTGGATTTCCAAGTCTTTGGAAGCCCAAGGCCTGACCATCTCCACCCACATCAAGGCTGCTGAGAGGAGCTGGGGTTGGGTCCTGGCAGTCAGCAGCGACCTGCAATGTGAGTCCCCAAGGCTGGAGCCCAACAGCCATGCAGTGACCTGGGCTGTCCCACCTCCAGAACCTGAGGTCTTCTGCTCTTTAATGGCAGAGCAACCTCAATGGACCTTCTCTAGACCCCAGACCTCCACCACCACCTGCTACCTTCCCCAGCAGGCTCCATCCTACCAGTAATGCAAGTTCAGCACAAACAGCCAGAGCAAGAATGTCCTTCCATGCCTGGGATCCCTCCAGGAGTGCCTGCTCTTACCAGCACCCCCACACTTAGCTGGGAGATCACCACATAAAACACAGAGCCAGTCACCCTGGCTGGCTCCTCCAAACCTCCACCACCAGCTGTGGAGGTCAGCCCTGTGGCAACACCCAACACCTGGAGAGGTGAAGCACCCATGAGAGGATCTGCATGGAGCTGCTGGTGGAGCCAGGAGTTAAGCTGAGCTCTTGTGCAGGTCACCTCACCCTGAAGTGGGCCACAAGACCAAAGGTGGCAAGGCAGGGAGGGTGCTCCCCAGGCAGATCTCCAAATGGTGGGGACAGCATCAGCCTGCCCCACCACACTGCCACAGCTGCCAGGACAAGTCCCTCCCAGATGATCACTGGAGGTTATTTTCTCTTCGAAGTTAAGAAGAGCAAGGACAGGTCATCTGCCAACTGGCAGCAGAGGCAAGATGCAAAAGCCATCTGCCCTTCCCACCCCAGGCAGCAGCTTTGGAGGGGGCACCCCAAAATGAGGCCACAACTGTCCTGAGCTCCTCCTTGGCCCAAAGCCTCCTCAGCCATCCTTGCTGAGGTTTTGTTTTGAAGAAATTTGGGGCCACTAATGAAAACACCTCCAGGTGAGACAGAAAGATGGCACGGCACAGCAGGCACTCAAGCACAGCTTAGAGCCTCACCTCGGGGACGTAGTTGTCTCTTCTCTCCCTCTCCTCCTCCTGTAGTTTAATGGAGATGCCTCGGACAGGTCCCCTCTGAATACGCTTCATCAGGTGGGTGACATATCTGCAAGCGACACACAGGACCATCCAGGGCTTCCTCTTGCTCCCAGAGCCCACCTCTGTCTTCTCCATCCAGCCCTGTGCTCCCAAAATTGTGCCAGGCTGAGGAAAGAGAGTCCCCACCAACTGCAATGCAACCCTAGCACTGTTCCACCCACTAGCCCCAGCATAGTCCCACAACTGACCCTGGTGTCACTGTCACACCCAGTGATGCTGTCATAGAATGGTAAGGTTGGAAGAGACCTCAAAGATCATCTAGTTCCAACCCCCTGCCATAGGCAGGGACACTTCCCACTANACCCCCAGGGCCTGTTCCTCAGGGCTGCTCTCAGCCATTCCCCACCCAGCCTGCAGCTGTGCTTGGGATTGTGCCTACCCAGGTGCAGGACCTTACACTTGGCATTGTTGAATGTCATGAGGTTGGCCTGGGCACAGCTCTGCAGCCTGTGCAGGTAACTCTGGATGGATACCTGCCCTCTAGCAAGTCGACTGACGAGATGATGAGAGATCATCCTACCATCGCCACCAGCGCTGACCCCAGCGTTGCTGTCTCACCCCCAGCCCCACCACAACTCCGCCACCCCCGGGACGCGTCAGAGACAGCCAAGTGTGCGACAGCGACAGGGTCTGGAGGGCAGGAGGCTGCCCGCAGACACGGGAAGGCTGTCGGCATTCCTCTCCCTGCACTATCGATGACCCGGCCACGGCCAGGCCGCGATCACTTTCGAATGCAGGTCCCGACGGGACCCCTCGCGCCACGCCCGGGGCCCGGAACCCCCCCGCCAGCAGCCCCCGGGGCCCGCCTCGGGCCTCACCCCGCGATCTTGTTGCGCAGCTTCTTGCTGGGGATGATAGCGATCTCCTCGCAGACTCGCTTGTTGGTGTGGAAGTCGTTGCCCAGGCGGGTGTAGTACTTCTCGATGATCACCCGCGCGGCCTTCTTCACCGTCTTCGTTCGCACGCGTCCCTGCGCGCCGCGGGACGGCAGCGAGCACCGGGGTCAGGCTCCGCCTGACCTCCGCAGCAACCCAGACCCCCGCGCAACGCGGCGCCAGCAGCGTCCCGCGCTCCCTCCCCGAGCCCGCTGCCCGCTCCCCAGGACCCCGCTCCCTCTGTGGGCCCGCTGCCCGCTCCCCAGGCCCCCCGTTCCCTCCTCGAGCCTGCTGCCCGCTCCCCCGGCCCCCCGCTCCCTCCGTGGGCCCGGTGCCCCCGCCCCAGGCAGCTGATGCTTCCGGGACCAGCGCTCCCCGTTAAAGGCCGCCCGCGGCCCGGCTCCCGCAGCAAGCCCTCGCCCTACTCCCGCCCGCTGCCTGCAGCTGCTCATCGCCCCGGGTGGAGCGGCCCCAGCGGCGGATGGCGGCGGATGGCGGCGGTGACAGACACGGCCCCCACTCACCATGTCGGCGGAGGCCGCGGCGAGAGAGCAAAGGATGTCGGGAGGCGCGCGAGGCCGCCGGAAGCCCTCCGCGCACACAGCGCTGCCAAGCGGCTCGGAGTGCGTCTGCAGCCGCTCGGCTCCGGAGGCAGGGCGGGGCTCGGGGAGCTCCCCAGGGTCCTAGCGCCTGCTAACGTCGAAGCCCGAGCTGGGAGCTCCGCGAGCCGCACGCAGATGCGGAGCCGAGCTGCAGGGTCCCCTGGATTCACAGAACGGCAGGGGTTGAAAAGGACCTCTGGAGATCATCGAGTCCAACTCCCCCGTCAGCGCAGGACCACCCAGAGCAGGTCACGCAGGAACACGTCCAGGAGGGTTTGAAAAGCCTCCAAAGATGGGAGACTCCACCACCTCTCTGGGCAGCCTGCTCCCTTGCGGTGCCACTCTTAAAGAAGTGCCTCCTTTTGTTTAGATGGAGCGTCTTATCTCCAAGTTTGTGCCTCTTACCCCTTGCCCCGGTTGGGCTGGAGCAGCTAAGGAGGCAGGTGTGGGGGAAGCTTCCACATTAGACTGTGATGGAGGACGAGGCAAAGTACCCACAAACTCATACCAGCTCTGAGGTGGGCCCCATGGAAGCATCACTCAGCCCAAAAAAGTGAGGGCTGGCCACCCCAGAAGCTTACAGAGCTGCAGGAGAGGGCAGGAATGCAACTTCCCCCAGTACTCCAGGGCATGTGGCATATGACACCCTGGGAACAGGACTTATGGAGCTCACTACCCCCATTCAGCAGTCCATGAGGGAGTCAGGAGCAGAGGATGCTCAAATTAACCTCAACTAGTTTTAAGTAGGGGAGCTCCAGCCAGAGCATGAGTGCTTCAGGCTTGGGGCAGAATGGAAGGAAAGCAGCCCAGCAGAGAAAGACTGTCTGAAGATGAGCCAGGGGGTGCCCAAGAAGGGCACCAGCACCCTGGCCTGGATTAGCAAGTGTAAGGAAGAAGTTGCCCCCTGTACTAAACACTGGTGGGTGTCCTTACACACATGGAGTACGGGGTTGTCTTGGACCCCTTGCTCAAAGAAACATAGTGAGGTGCTAAAGCAGTTCCAAAGGCAGGCAATGAAGCTGAAGGGTCTGGAGAACAGGGGTAGTGAGGAGCAGCTGAGAACTCTGGGGTTGCTCAGCCTGGAGAAAATGAGGCCAAGGGCAGGCCTTCTGGCTCTCTAAAGCTCTCTGAAAGAGGTTTGAACCATGTGGGAGGGCGTTGGTCTCCTCTCCCTAGTAACAAGCAACAGGAAAAGGCCTCAAGTTGCACCAGGGAAGGCTTAGGTTGGACAGTGGAAGCAACTTCACTTAAGGGTTTCTCAAAGACTGGCAGAGGCTGCCCAGGGAGGTGGCTGAATCCCCATGCCTGGAGCTGCTTCAGAGGCAGAGATGTGGTGCTAGAGGACATGGTTTAGCACTAACCTTGGCAGGTCTGGACTCAATCTCACAGCTTTTTTCCAACTACAACTGTTCTATTAAGAGCACATCTCCCAGCAGAAAGCTCCTCTGCAAGTATCCACGCCTTCCACAGCATTCCAGGCCCAGAGCTCAAGACCCTGAAGGCCTCTGGGTGCAGGAATCCCCTGCTACAGAGCACACAAACACCAGATTGTTTTTGCTGCAACGTGTTTATTATGTGCCAAAAACTACACCACAGCTTACTCCACGCGTCTGTAGGAGAGTGCAGTCTTGCCTGCATATACTACAATGAGGTAGAGACTTCACACACAGCTTCACAAAACCCCACAAAGAGCAGCTGGGATATGCAACAATGCAACATCAGCTCAGCAGGAAAGGAAAAACAACAGGGGAAAAAATATTAACAAAAAAAAAAATCAAGAGGGAGAAAATTATGACACTGGTTCTTTGGCACACAGCTTCTGATAGAGGGGAAAGTAAAAAAAAAAAAAAAAAATCAATAATGATTAAAGTTCTCAGATCCCAGCAGCAGCATTTCAGTCAACTGCGTGGTTAACTCTGTACATCTGGTAGAGAAAAAAAACAAACAAAACCAAAAACCACACAAACACAAACCACAAGTCCTTGTCCCCTCTAAGAGAAAGGGCTCCTCTGAACCTTCATCTGTCCACCCAGATGCAGCCCTTTTTTAGCTAGTTACAAAAGAAACAGGAAAAAGGAAAAAAGTCCCGTGACTTTGTGTGATTAAAAACCTTGATCAACCCCCTTGGCAAGTGCAACTTAAAAAAGTGCAAACAAACTATTTAAAACTATATACAGCAGCTCAGAGAGAGATTTCCTTTATCTGGTCCAGTTTCAACCCCACCCCCACCCTCCCCTCCAAAAACAACACAAACCCAACCAAAACCAGAAGAAAAAAAAACAAACAAACAAAATTATCTAACCAACCCCAAGCAGTCCTGTTGCAAACCCCTGGATTTACAACCTCCCTCCAGCAGCCCCCAGACACAACTTGCAAGAATGTTAAAAGCTGCCAGGAAAGGAAAAAAAAACAAACACAAAAGGAAAAAAAAAAAAGGAACATTTCTCATTTCAAACGACTTAAAAACTGTTATTTTTTCTTTAAGAGTGTAAAAAGGAACTGGTAAAAACCCTTGAGGCGTAAAATATGAAATATGATTTTTTTATATCTTTTTTTTCTTTATCTATATATATATATTTTTCTCCTTAAATGAAGAGCGAAAAAGTTCTCCTTTTTTTGTTGTTCCAGTAAAAAACACCCAGCTGAACATTCAAAGGGTTTGGATGCCCGTTCAGGTGTGTGTGTGTGGTGGGTGGTGGTGTGTGTGGAGGGGGTGGTTCGTTTAAATGAATGGAAAGGCACTGTATGGCAACTGCAAAGAAACGGAGCCGATGAGCCCTGCGCTGGCACCCGCCGGTATTGCAAGGAATGGCAAAGAAGCGCCTCTGCTCCCAAAGAAAACACCTGGCTGAAGGTATCTGCAGCAACACCTTCTCAACACGTGGCCCTTCGACTTAAGAGTTTGGGTGGGTTTTTGATCCTTAGTAGCTTTTTTTTGGTCGGGTTTTGCTGTTTTGTTGGTTTTTTTGTTTTTGTTTTTTTTTTTTTGGTCGAGGTTTGGGTTTTTGTTGGCTTTTTTTTTTTTTGGTCGAGGTTTGGGTTTTTGTTGGCTTTTTTTTTTTTTGGTCGAGGTTTGGGTTTTTGTTGGCTTTTTTTTTTTTGGGTTGCTTCTCAAACTAGGAACCAAAGTCTGGGAAACTGCGGAATCACTTTGAGGGGTGCTCCCCTCCCCTCAAAAAGAAAACAAAAACAAAAC
>WBNM01014663.1:0-11754 GCA_013399055.1 Ramphastos sulfuratus | reverse complement strand
CCTCCCTGGGCATCCTCTTTCAATCCCTGATCATTCCTGTGGGAGAGAAATTATTCCTCATCTTCGACCTAACCCTCTCTTGGCATAATTTCAGGCCATCCTCTCTGCTGTGAGAAGTGTATTTGAGACTTGAATTCTAAGAATATGGGGGGGTTTTTTTTTTTTTTTTTTTTTTTTTTTTTTTGGCAAGTGAGCAAATGTTTTAATTTCCAGCCAGGCTTTTCCACAGAAGCAGCCTGCAGATCCTTTGTGGAAACATGAGGGAGCACATCCTGCAGAGGGAGAGGAATAACCTCCTTAGCATTTAGCAGCATGTGCCTGAGGGGAAGAACATTGCATATGGGTAGTTCCTGAAGAGAAATTGATGTGGCAGAGATTCAAACCTTGGTGTGCCTTGACATAACTTGTTTGTCTGCTCATGCCTTTCATTTTCTTATTTCAGGAATATTTTCCAAAGCATTTGCTCACAAGCAATGTGATGACTGCTAGCACACTTAGGAGAATGAGGAGTATGCAGCAGTCACAGAATCAGAGTGTGTTAAGGAGTTGGAAGGGACCTCAATAGGTCATCCAGTCCAATCCCCCTGCCAGAGCAGGATCATTTAGAGTAGGTGACACAGAAATACATAGAATCATAGAATGGTTTAGGTTGGAAGGGACCTCAGAGATCACAGGCTCACAGGATGTCAGGAGTTGGGAAGGACCCAAAGAGATTATCGAGTCCAACCCCCCTGCCAGAGCAGGACCAGACAATCTAGCTCAGGTCACACAGGAACACATCCAGACAGGCCTTCAAAGGCTCCAGAGAAGGAGACTCCACAACCTCTCTGGGCAGCCTGTGCCAGTGCTCTGGGACCCTTACAGCAGAGAAATTCCCCCTTGTGTTGAGCTGGAACCTCCTGTGCTGCAGCTTCCATCCATTGCTCCTTGTCCTATCCCAGGGAGCAAGTGAGCAGAGTCTGTCCTGCCCCTCCTGACCTCCAGCCCTCAGATATTTATAAACATTTATTAAACCCCCTCTCAGTCTTCTGCAGACTGAGGCCCAGGTCCCTCAACCTCTCCTCATCAGGCAGTGCTCCAGTCCCCTAATCATCCTCTTAGCCCTAGATGATCCAACTCCAACCCCCTGCCATAGGCAGGGACACCTCCCACTAGAACAGGTTGCTCAAGGTCTCATCCAACCTGGCCTTGAACAGCTCCAGGGAGGGAGCAGCCACAGCCTCCCTGGGCAACCTGTGCCAGTGTCTCACCATTCTCACTGCAAAGAACTTCTTCCCAACATCCAGATGAGTTTTGAATCTCCCTAGAGAAGGGGGATGCAAAACCGCTCTGGCCCCCCTGTTCCAGTGCTCCACCATCCTCACAGTGAAAATATTCATGTGGTATGAAAAATGGGTTTGATAAAATGAGAGTAATGAACACAGATTTTCATAGGGCTGTATCAACTACACCAGGACTGCAGCTTGCCTCTCGAAGGGGAGGGAAAGGAAGGGCAATTTTTTCTTACTAGGACATTGAGGTGCTGGGGTTTGTCCAGAGAAGGGTATCAAAGCTGGGGAAGGGTCTAGAGAACAGGACTAGGGAAGAGCAGCTGAGGGAGGTTAGTGTGGAGAAGAGGAGGCTGAGGGGAGACCTCATTGCTCTCTACAGCTACCTGAAAGGAGGTTGCAGTGAGGTGGGAGTCAGACTCCGCTCCCCAGCGTCAGGTGGTAGAAGAAGAGGAAATANCCCCCCCCCAACCCAGAGTATCTCACAACCTTCTGTTAGTGCTCTGCAATCTCCTGCAGGCTTTTCTTCCCCTTTTAATGGACTTCCATAGCACAAAACCAGGATGTTAAATGACTCTTTGTTTTAAAAGGTGGTCAAGACTGTGCTTTTAGATAGCATTAAGGTCTTCCCTGCAGTCCCTTATATCATTCAGCTCAACATTTTCATTCATTAACCTCCAGGAGATAATTCTTTCTAGTCTTGTCTGCCGGAGAATTTTTATCTGTCTGTCTTCTGATGTTGATCCATTTGCACAGAAGCCTGATAGCTCAGGGTTGTTTTCAAGCATTTGAGTAGATAAAAGTGATTTAGGAACCATCATTTCCTAGAGTTTATTCCAAAACACTGCATTACTTGCACAGGTTTCAGCCTAATGCAGCAATGCTGTCACCAGCTCTAACACCAGTGGTGCCTCTGCAGTGTTAAGGAGGAGAACAGCAGTGGTCTATGCTGGGAGAGCATATTTGGGGCTCTTAAATAATCTTGGGTTAGGTTGTTTTTTGGTCTATTAATGCTATTTGAAATGCTGCACTGAGCCCAGCCTCTGACACCCATGCTGTGTCTACTCAGGACAGGACATTGATCTTCTCAATGCCCAGCAAAAGCTAAAGGGTGGGAAGCAAGAGGATGGGGCCAGACTCTTGTCAGTGGTGCTCAGGGACAGCACAAAGGGCAATGGGCACAAACTGAAGCCAGGAGGTTTCATCTGAAGAGAAGGAGAAATTTGTTTGGTGTGAGGATGCTGGAGGCCTGAAGCAGAGAGGTTGTGGAATCTCCTCCTCTGCAGAGATTCCAACTCACCCTGCCCATTGTGATCCTGGGCAAGCTGCTGTGGGTGCCCTGCTTTAGCTGGAGGTCGGACTGGGTTAGCTCCAGAGGTCCCTTCCCACCCCACCATGCTGCAATTCTGTACAGGCTGTGTCCCACTGGTGTGACTTCTGTCCACACACCACTGTGGCTCCCCTCAGGAGCACTGCTGGACACTCTTGGGTGGTCCCCAGCCATCCTGTGCTTTGCCAAGGTCTATGGTGGGCAGAGGGCAGCAAGAAGTGCCAGGCTCAGAGTGTAGGGTAATNAGGAGGCTCAGGGCAGACCTCATTGCTGTCTACAGTTACCTGAAGGGAGGTTGCAGCCAGGCGGGGTTGGGCTCTTCTCCCAGGCAAGCAGGGACAGAATGAGGGGACACAGTCTCAAGTTGTGCCAGGGGAGGTATAGGCTGGGTGTTAGGAGGAAGTTCTTCACAGAGTGATTGGCATTGGAATGGGCTGCCCAGGGAGGTGGTGCAGTGGCCATCTCTGGAGGTGTTCAAGAAAAGCCTGGATGAGGCACTTAGTGCCATGGTCTGGTTGATTGGCTAGGGCTGGGTGATAGGTTGGACTGGATGAGCTTGGTGGTCTCTTCCAATCTGCTTGATTCTATGATTCTATGATTCTAAAGAGCTTTGTTTGTTCTACTGGAGCATGTCAGGGAAAGTCACAGCACACTGAGCTAGAAAATAGCATCCTTGGCACCACCTTGCGCCACCCCCTTGCAGGCTTGATCAGGCTGGATGGAACCTCAAGCAGCCTAATCTTGCTGGGAGTGTCCCTGCCCATGGCATGGGGTTGGCACTGGATGGTCTTGAAGGTCCCTTCCAACCCAACCCATTCTGTGATTCTGTGACCCTGTAAAAATGTTCCTGGGGAAATCCTACAGAGATCACAAGGGTTGAGGGGCTGTGAGTTTGGTTTAATGGATTTAGTTTGTTAAAAGGTGGTGGGGGGATACACACACACACACACACACACACACACACTACACACACACGACACACGATGACACAAGGACGACTTTCCTGGTTTGATGGTTCAGTTGAGGCAGTAACGTAAGGAATACCTCATTTCCCCCCCCCCTCTCACTGAACAGCTGTTTTGATCTAATCACCTGTTTAGCTGTATGATGTGTAAGAATTAGCTAGAGAGTTGTTACTACTGCTTGATAAAGAGGCTTTCTTTTTCCTGCTTGAATTCCTTTTTCTGGGTAAGCAACACAAGCAAACTGCGATTGCAGCAACTGTTTCCAACCAGCAACTCCAAAAGCCACTGAGAGGATCTTTCTCTGCTCTGAAAGACAGCATTTGGTTAGTCAAGGCCATCCAAGCCTAGCTCCTCTCATTAAGAAAAAAATTAAAATAAAGGCTTTGTTAAGCTCTTATGCACTATTTCAAAAGAAACATATTAGAGAGACATTCAAGGTTAGACTTGATGTGGGCCTGAGCAACCTGCTCTAGTTGGAGATATCCTTGCTGACTGCAGGGAGAGGGGGGGGTTTACCCAAGATGACCTTCCAGGATCCTTTCCAGCCTGCTGCATTCTTTGATTCTATCTTAGAAGCAGCATTTTTGTGGCAGTGTTATTGTTGAAAATGTTTTCTCCTAAAACTTCAGGTGCCAAAATGGATACTGCCTAATTTTTCTGTACTTTTTAATTTAATTGTTGTTTTTTGGGGTTTTTTTTGCATGTAGTTATAACAATTCTGTCTTTATGTATGAGCCTTTTAGTGTCAGTTGTTTAAATGTCTAAAAGGATGTCAGCTCCTTTTATGAGGTCAGCTTTCAAGTGGTTCATATGCAAACAGTCTCATCCTTACTGCTGGCACTGCTGTGAGAGCAACACTTTTTCTACCAGAGCAGTGGGACATCAGCTCACCCTTGGGTAACTGTCCAGGGGGTTGTAATGGCTGAGCACTTCAGGTGAGCAGCTCAAAAGCCCCACCTGGGCACCTCAGATGCCAAGTCTGTCTCCCATGGTTAAGATGAGGCAAATTCCCTAGAATATTTGTTTTCTGGAAATGGTTGTATTGGAGGTACTTGAAGAAAGATGAGAAATCCCAGAATAGTTTGGGTTGGAAGGGAGCTCAAAGCTCATCCAGTTCCAGCCTCTAGCCATAGGCAGGGACACCTCCCACTAGAACAGGTCACTCAAGGCTTCATCCAACCTGACCTTGAACACCTCCAGGGAGGTGATGGACCACAGAATTACAGAATGTGATTGAAGATCACATTGGGTGATTCTGTGCTCCACAGCCTCCCTGGGCAGCCTGTGCCAGTGTCTCACCACCCTCACTGCAAACAACTTCTTCCTAACACCCAGTTTCAATCTTCCCTCTGACACTTTAAACCCATTCCTCCTCATCCTGTCATTACAAGACCTTGTCAACAGTCCCTCCCCAACCCTCCTGTAGCATCCCTCCAGATACTGGAAGGCCACTTCAAGGTCTCCTGGAAGCCTTCTCTTCTCCAGGCTGCAGAGCCCCTTCTCTCATAGCCTGTTCTCATAGCAGAGATGCTGCAGCCCTCTGAGCATCTTCATGGCCTTCTTCATAAAATAATGAAATTGTTTGGGTTGGAAAAGATCATTCAGTCCAACTTTCACCCTGATACCACCATGGCCATCAAACCATGTCCCCAGGTGCCATGCCCACAGGTTTGTTGAACACCTCCAGGGATGGGGACATCCAACACCTCCCTGGGCAGCCTCTTCCAATCGCTGACCACTCTTGCAGCAAAGACATTTTTCCTCATCTCCAACATAACCCTCCCCTGACACAATTTCAGGATGTTTCCTCTCATTTTATCACCTGATCCTAGGGAGCAGAGCCCAACCCCCACCTCACTGCCACCTCCTCTCCAAGAGCTGTAGAGAGCAATGAGGTCTCCCTCAGACTCCTCTTTTCGAGGCTGCCACCCCCAGCTCCCTCACCTGCTCCTCCCCAGCCCTGTTCTCCAGACTCTTCCCCAGCTTGGTTGCCCTTCACACACTGCTCCTACTACAGGATCCAAGAGTGCCATTACACAGCTCCCCTGGCACAACTTCAGACCATTTCCTCTAGTTCTATCACCTGACATTAAAGAGAAGAGCCCAACCCCCACCTCCTCCTCACTCCCACCTCCTTTCCTGCCTTGAAGGTGTTGAAATCCTGTCCAAAAAGACCAAGCAGCTGAGTCCTAATGAGCTGGCTATGGGAAAGGCAGTGATACCATGGGCTGGGGCATCTTCCTGTGCCATCCAGGAAAACGAGCAGCTTTCAGCCCAGGCAGTCTGCAAGGGAGCAGCAAATAGTTCCTCTTATCAGTCCTCCTCAAGCCATTAATTTCCTGGAGGGACAGGAAAAAGCACTAGCACCTGCCAAAACTTTTGGAGCATCCTGGAGAGAAAATTAGCTCTCCAGGGTACAAATGCAAACTCTCAGCCTGTTTCAATCAAATTAAGAGTGCAGACTGGCAGAGCAATGAACAGTTGCCTGTGATTATGGAGAACGAGGTAGTCCATTTGGAATTCTCACCCCACATCTCCATGACACTTTAGCTTTATTAGTGCTTTAAATTCAAAAGCCATTCACCTATTTTATTTTATTTTTTATTTTGATCAAAGGACATTAAAATATTTCTGTTAGCCAATAGTCCTGCCTTTGCATTCCCACGCAGCAGCAGCAGCAGGTTCCCATCCAGTAATTCCTCTCCTGTGCTCTGATTTATCTTCCAATAATTCCTTCCCTGTGTTCTGATTTCTCTTTAGGCTCCCTGGCTCCCAAAACTGCAATCTGGTTTGGAAATATTTTTTTTATTTTTCTTTCCTCCCCTCAAAAAAAAAACCCTTTCTGCCTTTAAACTCTTTTTTTTTCTGCTGTACCAGTATCAAACCTTAGTCCATTGAATCCAACAGGTGTGGCGTCCTCAGCACCCAACAACTGCAGCCAGCAAACAAATGGAAAGGGGAAAATTGCTGCATGACTTCTGTTTCTTTTTATTCCCCTAAGTCTAAGTACAATGTGACATGCCACAGGTAGCTTGGAAGGAAATTCTTTCTACTTGGTTTATCTTCATTTCAGTAAAGCATTTGACAGCATCTCCCACAGCATCCTTCTGGCTAAACTGAGGCAGTGTGGTCTGGATGATCAGGGAGTGAGGTGGATGGGAACTGGTTGAAGGAAAGAAGCCAGAGAGTTGTGGTCAATGGGATGGAGTATAATCAGAGGCCTGTGACTAGTGATGTCCCACAGGGACCAATTCTGTTCAATATATTCATCAAGGACCTGGATGGGGGCACAGAGTGCACTGTCAGCAAGTTTGCTGATGGCACTGAACTGGGTGGAGTGGCTACCACACCAGAAGTTGTGCCAGAGGAGGTATAGGCTGGATGTTAGGTGGAAGTTTTTCACAGAGAGAGTGATTGGCATTGGAATGGGCTGCCCAGGGAGGTGGTGGAGTTACTGTCCCTGGAGGTGTTCAAGAAAAGCCTGGATGGGGCACTTAGTGTCATGGACTAGTTGATTGGCTAGGGCTGGGTGATAGGTTGGGCTGAATGAGCTTGGAGGTCTCTTCCAACCTGATTGATTCTATAATTCTAAGGCTGTGCTGCCATTCAGCCAGACTGGGACAGGCTGGAGGGTTAGGTAGGGAGAAATTGAATGAAATTCAACGAGGGCAAGGGTAGAGTCTGGCACCTGGGAAAGAACAACCCCAGGGATCAGGATAAGTTGGGGACTGATCTGTTGGAAGGCAGTGAAGGGGAAAAGAATTTGGGGGTCCTGGTGGATGGGAGGTTGACCATGAGCCAGCAATGTGCTCTGGTGGCCAGGAGGGACAATACCATTCTGGGGTGCATTAGAAGGGCTGTGGGTAGTAGGTCCAGAGAGGTTCTCCTGCCCCTGTACTCTGCCCTGCTGAGGCCACATCTGGAGTACTGTGTCCAGTTCTGGGGCCCCCCAGTTCAAGAGGGACATAGAAGTGCTTGAGAGAGTCCAGCACAGAGCCACAAAGATGCTGAAGGGAATGGAACATCTCTGTTCTGAGGAGAGCCTGAGGGAGCTGGGGCTGTGCTGCTGGGAGAAGAGGAGACTGAGAGGTGACCTCAGTAATGGTTATCAATATGTGCAGGGTGAGTGCCAGGAGGCTGGAGCCAGGCTCTGCTGGGTGATGCCCAATGCCAGGACAAGGGGCACTGGGTGGAAGCTGAAGAAGTTCATTTAAACATGAGAAGGAATATTTTCCCTGTGAGGGTGCCAGAACCCTGGAACAGGCTGCCCAGGGGGATTGTGGAGTCTCCCTCTGTGGAGATGTTCAAAACCCACCTGGAAGTGTTCCTGTGTGATCTGCTGTAGGTGCTCCTGCTCTGGCAGAGGAGTGGGACTGGATGACCTTTGGAGGTCCCCTCCAGCCCCTGACATTCTGTAATTCTGATCTCTGGTTCTATTATTTTATGACTCTATTAACTTCATCAAACATCTTCTGGATTATTATGGCAGTGGTCCCAGTTGGCAGGTTAAGCAGGCCTAGATCATCAAAGAAAGGCTCTGTTGTGCCCATTTTGACCTGATAGGGAAAACTGGGAGGCAACCTAAGTCAAATTCATAGCAGAATCACAGAATCACAGAAACTTAGAGGTTGGCAGGGACCTGCAGAGATCATTGAGTCCAACCTGCCTGCCAAGTCAGCATCACCCAGGGTAATTCACACATGAATGCATCCAGGTGTGTTTGGAAAGGAGATTCCACAACCTCTCTGGGCAACCTGCTGCAGGGCTCTGTCACCCTCACTGTAAAGAAGTTTCTCCTCACATTGACGCGAAACTTTCTGTGTTCAAGAGCAAGAGAAAACAAAAATGTGATCGAAAATGTTCGGGTGGAAAACTTAAATCTCTGTTTTCCAGAGGTTTTAATTTCAAAATTGACCTCACCTCAAGAAGAATCAGTGAAAGAATAACCAAAGTGTTCGAGGAAGTTGGGGAGAGGAGGAAGAAGTAAATTGTCTTCAAGCCAAAGCAGTTTATCCTGGATTTAAAAAACCTCAGAGCAACAGAAATTACTTTTTAATTTTTTTTCCCCCCAAGTATTTTTAATTTGCCAGATTTGTTCTACTTATTTTTCCTTTCTGGCTCCTTGAATTCCTCCTTGTTACTCTGTGATGTGTGGCCATGTGTGTTCCTTCTCTTGCTTCACATCTGCACACTCAGTTTTGAAGTAAGAGAGCCAAAGCTAAATCTCTTAGTGTCTTCCTCACCTCTTTTCCTTTGCTTTCTGCAGTTGTTGCCAATACTGTTCTTGGATTCACACATACTTTTAATTCTGCTCTTTGTGTATTTTTCTTTACTGTAGACCTTGACAGAAAACTTTGTGAATTGTTCAACAATTGAATTTATTTCCAGTCTCTAACTTTGCCTGCCTGACTCATATAGTCTGATCCTTGGCTACTGTTATCACTGCACTTGCCTCTTGGCCACATAGAAATCTGTTCAAAATGTTACTCATATTATTTTCACTACTAATGGTATTTTCAATACCCTATTATTGTGACCTTTGAGTGGCATTATCAACTCACCAGATTTTCTAGCAGCAGGAAAAAAGCTTATTTTGAAGACCCTTCCAAGTTTTAAACCTATTTATTGAGCAATCTTACATCTTCTCAGCTTTCCTAGCCCCACTGCTCTGCATTCTTACTCAGTTTCTCCATGGAATCATGGAATGGTTTGGGTCGGAAGTGACCTTAAATATCATCTAGTCCCATGGGCAGGGACACCTTCCTCAAGACCAGGTTGCTCAAGACCTCACCTTTTTGGATGTGGTGCTTAGGGATGTGGTTTAAGGTGAATCTTGTAGGGTAAGGTTCTAGGTTGGACTTGGTGATCCTGAGGGACTTTGCCAACCTGGATGGTTCTGTGATACATCCAACCTGGCCTTGAACACATCCAGGGAAAGACCATCCACAACCTCCCAGGACAGCTCGTTCCAAAGTCTCACCACCTTCACTGTCAAGAATTCATTTCTAATTTTCTAATGCCTTTCTAAGTTTCCTCACAATTTCTCCACAAGCTTCCTCAAAAGGTTGCCCTGCCTCACACCAAAAATTATCCACTTTTTTTAGTGTGATCTTAGACCAGTATTTGCAATTCTGACCCAAATCAAGCACTCTATTAATTTTTGTCCATCAATAGGTCATTTTATTGGAAGTGCATTTGGATAGAAATTTACTTTTGTTTAAAAAAACCCCACCCCCTAAAATCACCAAATGGTGGGAGTTGGAAGGGACTTCAAGGGATCCTCTGGTCAAGAAAAATACAGTACAAATATATTTTGCTTTTCCTAGAAATTGGAATGTTTATTTTCATTAAGAAACTAATTGAAATCACAGACTCACAGAATGTCAGGGGCTGGAAGGGACCTCCAAAGCTCATACAGTCCAATCCCTCTGCCAGAGCAGGAGCACCCAAAACAGATCACACAGGAACACATCCAGGTGGGTTTTGAATATCTCCAGAGAGAGAGACACCACAGCTCCCATGGGCAGCCTCTTCCAGGGTTCTGTCACCTTCATAGGGAAAAAATTCCTCCTCATGTTTACACGAAATTTCCTATGCCTCAGCTTCCAGCCAGTGCCCCTTGTGCTGGCATTGGGTATCACCCAGCAGAGCCTGGCTCCAGCCTCCTGGCACTCACCCTGCACATATTGATAACCATTGCTGAGGTCTCCTCTCAGTCTCCTCCCAGCAGCACAGCCCCAGCTCCCTCAGGCTCTCCTCAGAACAGAGATGTTCCATTCCCTTCAGCATCCAAATTTCAGATGAGCATTTCAGTATGTGAGTGGCTGCCCACGAGTGGCTAAGGAATCCCTCAATATGTTGAATAAGACACAAAAAGCTGCCAGGCTGGAAGCAAAAGGAAGTTGGTTTTAGAATGNGGAGAACCTCCCTTGATCTGTTGGGCAATAGGCCACAGTCCTCACAAGAAAGCACTTTGCTGCCTAATCCACTTGTCCTGGAGACCACAGAACCACAGAATTGTTTTGGTTGGGAAAGATCCTTGAGCCCAAACATCAACTTAACACCACTGTGGACATTATATCCTGTCCCAAAATGCCACGGCCACAAGTTCCTTGAACACCTTCAGGTTATCCTGCCAGTTTTTAAGACAGAGGAAGATAACCAAGAAAGAGGTCTGGGTTTGGGAAGCTGATGCAGACAGTGTGAAGCAGTCTGTCACTGACCAAGCTACCTTTAAGAGAAAGAAGAGGAAAGTACCAGAAAACTGGCTCCACAAGCGAGACGGGATCAGATCAGGAATCATCAGCTACAGGGGCAGAGATCAAAAACACCCTAGGGGACTCTAATCTGAGATCAAAGGAGTGTTTCAAATTGCTAAGGAAACTGAGAGAAGGGAAAACATGTAGGTGTTTTATCTCCACTTGTATCCTTACCCTAATGAGGAAGGTGCAGAGATTTGATAGCCTTACAGAGCCTGTCAGGCTGTTTGCTGCACCTAGGATCTGCCCTGAAGAATGAACCTCTTGGGTTTGCTTTGCTTTCTCTGGCTTTTTTGATTTATTCTTTTTATTTTTTTTTCCTGTGAGTAGTCAATCTTAGCCTAACGATTGCAGTGCTGTGAGATTGTGTGGTCTGTGCTCTGTGAAAGGTAATGGTGAAGGCAGACAAAGAGTCATCAGGCTTAGCTTTGGGAAAGGGACTTCAGCATGGCAGAACCTGAGCAGAGCAGCTTGATGAATATACTTTTGAGAGAGCAGTCTCAAAGATCATCTCTGTGGTAGTCACAGCATCATAGAATCACATTAGGGGTTGGAAGGGAGCTCTGGAGATCACTGAGATTTTGCCATGGGCTGCCCAGGGAGGTGGTGGAGTTGCTGTCCCTGGAGGTGTTCAAGAAAAAAAATAATGGAGCACTTAGTGCCATGGTCTAGTTGATTGGATAGGGCTGGGTGATAGGTTGGACTGGATGAGCTTGGAGGTCTCTTCCAACCTGGTCGATTCTATGATTCTATGAGCACAAACCCCCTGCCAAAGCAGGGTCACCTAGGACAGGTCACACAGGAATGTGTCCAGATGGGTCTTGAAAGTCTCCAGAGAAGGAGACTCCACAGCCTCTCTGGGCAGCCTGCTCCAGGCCTCCAGCACCCTTACAGTAAAGAATTCTCTCCTGATGTTGAAGTGGAGCTTCCTG
>WBNM01014660.1:0-19896 GCA_013399055.1 Ramphastos sulfuratus | reverse complement strand
CCTGAAGGGAGGTTGGAGCAAGGAGGGGGCAGCCTCTTCTCCTTGGTGGCAAGCAACAGGACTAGAGGAAATGGTTACAAACTGCACCAGAGGTGGTTCAGGCTGGATGTTAGGAAATATATCTTTACTGAAAAGGTTCTCAAACATTGGAATGGTCTGCCTGGGGCAGTGGTAGACTCACCATTCCCAGAGAAGTCCAAGTGGCATGTGGACCTGATGCTTAGGGACATGGTTTAGTGTCGACCTTTCAGTGCTGGGTCAAGGGTTGGCCTGGATGATTTTTGCCATCTCTTGCAACCTGTTGTATTCTGCCATTCTGTGAGTCTGTGACTGAGAGAAAATAGATGTCACTCCAGTCTTCAAAAAGGGCAAGGGAGATGCAGGAAACTACCAACCAGTTAGCCTCACCTCCATTCCTGGAAAGGTGATGGAACACCTTGTTCTGAGCATAATCACAAAATATATGGAGGGAATTAAGGTTATCAGAAGAGAGTTCTCAGAAAAGGTCCTTTCCCTAAGCTGAAATCCTACTCACGGTGTAGCAAAAGCCAACAACTGCAAGTTGGAAATTGATTTCCTTTTTCATAATAGTAAGTAATTCCTTCTCAGTAAAGAAGTAAGGGAATCCCTGTAGATACTTTTTGAAGAAAGAAGTAAATGTCAATTAAAAGAGGTGCCTGTCCTATACAAGTATTTATTTCTACTAGATAGCTGATGCTGGGAGGTAGTTGTAGTTATTAAATAGCTGAAGATAAGCAGGGAGGTAGGTGTGTAGTGTTTCCTATGCCTCCTGAGGGAAAAAAAAAATCCAGAACATAAACATTTTATAGAACTTTACAGTCCTGCTTACAGAAGTTGCCTGGCATTCAAGCTCAAGATGTAATTAAGTTTCTGTACTCCTTCACCTTTTAAATTGAGAAACTCTTTGCTCACATAAGCAGCTTTGAAAATATATGTTATTTTAACAATCTTACTTTTGATAACTCAAGAGTAGCTCATAGACTTGTTAGGGAGCAGTGAGACTATAATTAAACAGTGAAAAATAATTTAAAAAAAATAGAATTTCCACAATTTTCCATCGGAGCTAACAGAATGACCTCAAATTCCATTTCAAATTCACCATGTCATATTTCAAGACTACTCTTAATATCTGCCAAATTTTTTGTAGTCAGACACTTTTGTCAGAGTAATTGCACATTCTTTGCACATTTGTCAGGCTAAATTACATGTATTCATGCTGTATGCTAGCACCATACAATAATCATAGAATCATAGAATCAACCAGGTTGGAAGAGACCTCCAAGATCATCCAGTCCAACCTATCACCTAGCCCTAGCCAATCAACTAGACCATGGCACCAAGTGCCCCATCCAGGCTTTTCTTGAACACATCCAGGGACAGCGACTCCACTACCTCCCTGGGCAGCCCATTCCAATGCCAATCACTCTCTCTGTGAAGAACTTCCTCCTAACATCCAGCCTATACCTCCCCTGGCACAACTTGAGTCTGTGTCCCCTTGATCTGTCACTGATTGCCTCATAACTCATACTGAACACCACATTGTCTTTATGCTTACTGCTTTTTATAGCAGGATAGGCTCAATAAGCAAAAGGACTTACATTTAAAAGTACTCACCAGACCTACAGAATGCTTTTGATTCACAGCATCATTGAATATAGCCCAGTGGCTTCTCTGCTATGGATTCTCCAAGTTACTGACAGTGAATAAAAGCCACTAATTTGTTGTCTATCTTGCAAGGCTGCACATGAAGTATCTGAGTGTCTTGAATCACCTTCTGCATTCATGTTTGAAGGGTTTGATATTTGACTGCAGGAAGTGGTCAGCCTGGCAAGAGAGAAAAGAATAATAAAGAATCTGAAGGTGCACAAATCAATGGGATCCATTTGCAGGTCCCTAGAGAACTGGCACATGAGGTTGCCAAACTGTTTTCCATCATAATTGGAAAAGCTGCAGCAATCTGGTGAAGCTCCCACTGACTTGGCAAAGAGGAAACATAACCCACATTTTACAAAAGGTGCCTGGCAAGATCATGGTGGAGAACCTGCTGGCAACTGCTAAGGTACATGAAAAATGAGGAGGTGATTGGTGACAGTCAACATGGCTTCACTAAGGGCATGTTGTGCCTGACAAATTTGGTGGCCTTCTATGATGGGGTAACAGCATTAATGGACAAGGGAAGAGTAACTGATGTCATCTACCTGGACTTGTGCAAAGCATTTGACACTGTCCTTCACAACATCCCTGTTTTTAGATAGGAAAGACATGGATTTGTTGGGTGCANACACTGCTAGCTTATGTTGAGCTTTTCATTACCCCAGACCTCAAGGTCCTTTTCCTTAGGGCTGCTCTCCAGCCATTCACCACCCAGGCTGGATTTGTGCTTGGGATTGTACTGCCCCAAGTGCAGGACCTTACACTTGGCCTTGCTGAATTTCATGAGGTTGGTCTGGGCCCACCTCTCCAGCCTGTCCAGATCCCTCTGGATGGATCCCTTCCCTCTAGCAAGTCAACTGTGCTACACAGCTTGGTGTCATCTGTATCTGCACTTGGTGGATAATGAATGAGCTAGATGATCACACTCACAGTGATCAATGGCTCGATGTCTAAATGGAGATAAGAGATGTGTGATGAACCTCCGGTGTTGGTACTGGGACTGTTTGTTCATGGCATGGACAGTGGGATTGAGTGAATTCCCAGAAAATTTGTTGACAACACCAAGCTGTGTAGTGTGGTTAACATGCTGGAGGGAAGAGATGCCATTTAGGCCTGGACAGCCTTGAAGGTGGGCCAACACCTACCTCATGAAGTTCAACAAAGCCAAAGTCCTGCACTTGGGTCAGGGTGATTTCAAGCACAAATACAGACTGTGAAGAGAGTGGATAGAAAGCAGTTCTGAGGCCAGCTTGGAGGTTCTGACTGATGAGAAACTCAATGCGTACTGGCAGCCTAGAAAGCCTGGGCTGCATCAAGTGTGGTCACCAGGTTGAGGGAGCTGACTCTCTTCCTTGACTCCCTCTCTTGTGAGGTTCCACTTGGAGTACTGAGTACAGCTCTGAATCTCCCAACACAAAAAGGACATGAAACAGTTACAGTTACAGGCCAAGAGGCATGGGGTTGTTTAGCCTGGAGAAGAGAAGGCTCTGGGGATATCTTACAGTAGCCTCCCAGTGTTTTCAGGAGAGCTACAGAATATATGGAGAGGGACTTTGTAAAAAGACAAGTAGTGACAGGATGATGAGTAATGGCTTCAAACTGAAAGGTGGTAGACTTAGATTAGGTATAAGGAAGAAATTCTTCACCATGAGGATGGTGAGGCCGTGGAACAGGTTGTGAAAAGAAGTTGTGGAAGCTCCAACCATGGAAGTGTTCAAAGCCAGGTTGGATGTGGCCTTGAAGAATGTGGTCTAGTGATGATCTTTAAGTTCCCTTCCAACTCAATGCAACCCAAACCATTCTATGATTCTATGAAAACTGGTTAAGAAGGAGGCACAGGCATGTTACAGGAAAGGGAGGTGCTTTATGGGAAAGAGGCATACGCTCATGAAATAATGTTTCTAAGACCTTAGAGGCTGTGCAAGTCAGAAAAATAAGTCAAGGGCTCCTGTGCCCTGAACGTAAAATATTTCTCACCTTTCTTAGCTTTCCCTCTCAAACATTTTTCTCCAACAGATGATATTTTTCCTTCTTGAAAACATGCAACAAACTGGAATTTTGTGTTCTGCCTTCAACGAGTATCAGATAAAGGTTAACACTAATAAAATCCTAGACAAACTCTTGACATTCTTCACTCTTTGATTTATAGGAAGCCTTTTTTCAGCTGCCACCAAACATCAATACAGCTGTCAAGATTATCAGGTACTAAATATTCATTCAATTAATTTTCCTGCAAAGTCTTGCCATGACTGCCATTGTTTCTGCTGCAGAAAGGGTCTGTGTGATGACGGTGCTCTCTGTGACGTACGACAGGATGTCAAGTTAACTCAACAGGCACTGTGATAGGTGATTAAATTAATAGTGATGTTTTCATGTAGTCTGAGCTTCTGTGGTGGCAGTTTCAGCTCTCCCTTTGACATCAGTGACAGAGCAAACCTAACCTTAGAGGATGAAAGAAACTGCTCTCAGGCTCAGCATCAGCATTAATGCCGCCTCCCTCCAGCAGAACAGCCTGCATCACTGTATAATCAGTTTATAAGGATACAGCAGGCTGTTTAATCACACCAAGTGTCAATGCTGGCATTTGACTTGATCATGTAGATCCCCAAAAGATTAGAGTTTGTTTTGTTCCATGGCAGATATTCTGCACACAGACAGCTTTATAACTATTCCCCCAAAGCGATACTGTCTAAGCAAATTGCTGTGTGCTTTCAAGTGGCACAGTGTGATGTCACAGCACTTATAGCAGGATACCAAAAGCAGGGATTGTGAGGGGGCAATAAAGTAAATAATTACTGGAAAAATTCAAGAGTGCTGTTTTAAAAGCAGCACATCTTCAGCAAACCCGAGGGAGCAGGAAAGATGAACTTTCAGTGTACTGAATCAGCTCATAGGAATCTTACATTAAGAAAGTTTTGTTTGTTTGGTTGGTTTTTGTTTTGTTTTGTTTTGTTTTTACAAATGCCTTCCACAAAAGAAATTCAATGAGATTTTTTAACAGTGGGGGAAAAAAAAAAATTAGATACCAGATTTCTTTTTTCTGTATAAAACAATATAATCTTATTGGGAAGAAAAAAAATAACTTCATCATACGAAATGTACTTGACTATACTGATATCCATCCACCTAGGGAACTTTTATATCCATATCACAGAATTATAGAAATACTCAGGCTGGAAAAGACCCTCAGGATCACCACATCAAACCAATAATCCTACTTTACAAGCTTCACCCCTAAACCATGTCCCCAACTACGACGTCCAAAAGACCTCAATTCAAGAGAGATGTTGAGGTACTGGGATGTGTCCAGAGAAGGGCAATGAAGCTGGTGAGAGGCCCGGAGCACAGCCCTGTGAGGAGAGGCTGAAGGAGCTGGGAGCGTTTAGCCAGGAAAAGAGGAGGCTCAGGGGTGATCTCATTGCTGTCTACAACTACCTGAAAGGAGGTTGTAGCCAGGTGAGGGTTGGTCTCTTCTCCCAGGCAACCAGTGACAGAACGAGGGGACACAGTCTCAAGCTGTGCCAGGGGAGGTATAGGCTGGATGTTAGGAGGAAGTTCTTCACAGAGAGAGTGATTGGCATTGGAACGGGCTGCCCAGGGAGGTGGTGGAGTCGCTGTCCCTGGATGTGTTCAAGAAAAGCCTGGTTGGGGCACTTGGTGCCATGGTCTAGTTGATTGGCTAGGGCTGGGTGATAGGTTAGGCTGGATGATCTTGGAGGTCTCTTCCAACCTGGTTGATTCTACGATTCTACATTTAGTCTACAAACTGTCGTGGTGGGGGAAGTAGACTAGAGATAGTTTTTGCATTAAACTTTGCATGTCCTACTATTTTATACATATGTGCTGGTTTGAGGCTAATTGGAATATTTTAATGAGAGAAATTAGATCATTGGTTGTGAAAAGAAAGTAATGATGATGTCTGTATCATTCATTGGTTTGCTGAGAGGGATAAAAAGCTAAAATGTAAATAATCTTCTCTCACTCTGCCCTAGGACGTTGCCTTGAATATTCATTTCTCCTGATATCTCTCCTCTAATCTCAGCTAACAACTAACAATGTAAGCTCTGTTGACTTGCTTGTTTTGGTTTATGGCTGGGAAGGGAGATAGAGAGAGAGAGAAAGAGGGGATAGTTTTGAGCCCTTCTAGGCAGTTTCTTTGTCTGGGAGGGAGTTTGGATTTCTGTGTTATTTTTAACTTGTATATAGTTGTAAATACTTGTAAATGCTTGTAAATTTTACCATGCTGTAAATATAGCTTCATCTTACTTCCAAGCTGTCTGAGCTAGTCTAGTAAATTTCAAATGTGCTTGTATGGCAAAAGTTCCTAACCCACATCAACATACCACTGTTAGTTTTCATTTAGTTGTTTGTACTTTCATTCTACTTTGAATTACCTAGATCCTGAGTTCAATGCTGACCATTTCAAGAAAAAAAAAGCAACCAAAATGCAAAGAAAATATCATAGAACCCAGTAATAGGTGAAATTTATGTGGGCATTATGTCCTTTTTAAAATATACTTAGGAAGATTTTTTTATTTGGATAAGCACAATAAATATTGGTATGAACATTTGCTGAGAGACCTGCTTAAATCCTGAAGTTCTTTGTCTTTTGCTTTCTACTGTTCCTTCATGGTCTTTCTTTATATGGCCAGAATATGTTGATATATTTCTGCCTAGATAGGAGGGAGTTACATGACTACTGCAGAGCATTTTAAGGCACACATGGGTAAAACAATAACAAACAAATCCAAACCACAAAAAAACAGCTTCCAATCCTTTTCATATAATTAATATTTATGGAAGTTTAAGACCCAGAAAGGAATAACTACAGGGAATATCTAAAGCACCACAAAGCCATGGAGATTTACTGCCTAATTTATTCATAAATCCTTTATGATTCCATCTGAAAGCCTCCAAAAAAGATGGAAAATGCAAACAGTCCCCATGGACCTATTGCTTCCTGACAGAGAATCCCAATGGCTTCATAATGTACCTCGCGAATTAGGTAAGTTTTGAATCTGTTGGCTTGGGTCAAATGAGAAATGAAATCTTTTGAATTTGCTAAGAGTTGAAACTAAGATATTTTCCTAAAACATACCAAAGGAGAAATGCAGTACATATTCATATGATTCTCCCTAGCAAAATCTCAGGTTATTTGCTGTGCATTCAGTCAAACAAAGAGGAAAAAACAGACACCAATACGTAGTGTTTTCAAGGTGTTTATGCTGAAATGCATTGGACTAACATGAGCATTCAAGGGAGATCTTATTGTAATGGTTACATAAAGAGAATGCTTTATCAAAAAGAAACCCTGTAGAGTTCAGAAGTGCATGTGTCTCATACAGTCTTGTCTTTGGTATTTACAAGCCTAAAGTCATCTTTCTCTTCATCTAGCAGTGGCAGCAGGAGCTTAGCCATGGCCCATACGCTCCCCTTTCTGACTTTCAGTCTCTTGGAGCAGCAGAAACACATATTCCCTTCTATGTGTCAGTCACTTGATTTGTCAGACAACAGTGTGGTCTGTTTGTGGAGATGCAGGGCAGACACAGTTGAGGTCCCATCCCTGGAGATACTTAAGGTGCGGCTTGACAGGGCTCTGGGCAACCTGATCTAGTTGAGGATGCCCCTGCTGACTGCAGAGGGGCTTGGACTAGATGATCCTAGGAGGTCCCTTCCTACCCAAACCATACTATGATTGTTTGATTCTGTGATTTCCACTTGTGTCCTGTTCCTAATTTGAATGCAAATGTAGCCAAGTGTTTTTGACAAACACAAGTCAATCACAAAGTGAAATTACAAAGTTTCAGTGCAGATGAAGCCTGAAAGATAATATTCTGTGTTTCCTGCACCTATAGCTAGTTGTATTACTATCCTATAATGAATTGTGTCAGATGTCTACTCTTGCTTCACTATGCTAATGCTGGGTAAAGCATGGGAGGTCATCCATATTTCTGGATTTCTATCGTGTGGTAGGTCAAATGTAAGTTTTTCTGGTATTTGTAAACTAAATTTCTGATGGTGATATCTTAAAAAAAAAAAAAAGAAAAAGAAAAAAAGATAACTCAGAAATTAAGACAGATTTTCAAATTTCAATACTAAGATAGTAGAGTAAGATTATTAAATGATCAATTCTGGGGCTTAGAGAGGAAAGTTAAGAGATAGAAAACCAGACAGCATAGATTTGCTAAAGAATAAATTATGTCAAACCAATTTAATTTCCTGCTTCAACAGGATAAGTGACTCAGTCGATAGAAAAGAAGCTGCAATTGCGTGGCTTATTGACTTCAGGAAGGATTTTGACACTGCCTCACATGACATTCTCAAAAGCAACATAAAGCCCACGTGAAATTACCATGCAAATGATTTAAAAACTTCACTGAAGCAGAAGCTATCAGTGATTTTTAATTTTTTTTTATTTTTTTTTTTAATTTTTTTTTTTTAATAAAGGCAACAGTTCTCATGTAGCCCAGCAGAGAGATCTGGTTTAGAGCTGGTTCTAATCTGTATTCCCACTAGTGTGCTGTATGAATCTCAGAATACAGAATCTTAGGGGTTGGAAGGAACCTTGAAAGATCATCTATTCCAACCCCCCTGCCAGAGCAGGATCACCTATACCAGATCACACAGGAACATATCCAGGCAGGTGATTTACAAAATGCATAGATGACAGTACAGGAGGTAGTGCAAGCCCTTTAAGAAGTGGCACAGGACTTAGACATGTCTTTGTCAGTTGAAGAAATACTGAAATCAATGATGAGATGCAATAAAGACAAACCCTGTCTTTCAGGAGAAATCAAACATGTAAATACCAAAATACACTGGTTAGGTAAGAAGGAATATTGTATTAAAAGCTACAAAAAGATCTAAATGGATGACAAGCTAAAAATGAATTACAAGTATTGAACTGTTGGAGTAACCACATCTTATAGCAGGGTTACAACATGTAAGACATGGACAGAAATTATTCTGCTCTACTTAGTGCCGATGAGGCCTCATATGACTACACTTTAAAGAAATGTAGATGTAGGCAAATCCAGAGGAAAGCAGCAGGACAAGAGTTTCAGTAAGACTGACATTTGAGAAAAGGAGGACAAATTTAAACAATTTTACCAAGGGGAAGATAAATGAGGAGGACGCTATAGAAGACAGCATACTAAAACCACAGTAGCTAAATGCTTGCTGTCTGTGATGTTCTTGCAGGGTAGGGCAATGAAATACTGACTTAATATGCAGTAAGGGAGATTTAGGAGTATGTCATAAAGGTACAAAGCAGTGAGGGGAACTGGTTATTGATGCAGACTGTGGAAGTGTTTCATTAGAGTTTTTGAAAATGGCTTTGATCAGTGCTGGGCTTTCTTATTCTTTCAGTTCAGTATTTCTGTAATTGTTGCAAACATGACTTCTTTCTTCTTGTAAGATGCATGCTTCAGATAATTACTTCTCTTACCCTTTTTATTATAATATTTTATGGTTTCTTACCCCGAAGAGGTGGCTAGATTTTAAAGCTTACAGAATTTTCTCTCCACATAATGAATGAAAGTTTATAAAATTTGTTTGGGATACTGGGGCAAAATAAAAATTACCAGCAAACTATTTTAACAGGAAAAGAAGAAATCAAAAGAGAAGCCTTCTGAAAGGTGTGGTTTATTTACATCATTCCAGTTTTCAGGAAAGACTTGGCTTTATTGCTTTATTCACTGCTGACTTCCTTCAGGTATATATGACATTGGACTACGTCTTTCCCCTCAACTCATATTAATTTACATAGTATTTTTCCTACAGCTGGGAGCTGTACATTGCAATTTGGAGCATGAGTTTATAGGTTGTGTAGTACAGTTACTACACACAAGCACACCACTTGCCTAAAAGCACTTTGAAATCTGGAAGCCTTTTGTACGATTTATGGCTATTGGCTGTACTGATGAGTATAAATGGGTGTTGTTTTGAACCAATGTTCTTCCACTGAAAGAAGAAACAGTGACTAGTGTTGGGCACAGTATCTGTGTAAACAAAAACTTGCACAGATTTTTGCTGGAATTTTGCCATTTTATACCAACAAGCAGTTCAGGCTGTTCACTTGATGGCAGATTGTGGAAAACAAGGAGACTGCCAGAGAAGGAATGGCCACAATCCTGCCTTCTTTCTTTTTTCTTTCCTTTTTTTTTTTTTTCCTCTTTTTCTTTTTTTTTCCCTTTTTTTTTTTTTTTTTTTTTTTTTTTTTTTTTTTTTTCTTTTTTTTTTTTTTTTTCCCTTTTTTTTTTTTCCCCTTTTTTTTTTTTTTTTTTTTTCTTTAAGAATCCACTACCAGCCAGTGTTCAATTGTTTCTTGCTCCTGCTCTGGGATGGGAAATGAGCCCTGAAGTCATTGTGATTCCTCAGGTCAAGTGCTCCTCCTTGTGCTGTGGATGACCAGTGAAGCCAGGGTTTCCCTGAGCTATAGAAAGATCTTGCTGGCTATTAGGGGAAAAAGATGTGAGGGTGGGAAATAAAATCTAGATAGGGAAGAACTGCCCATCTGTATGGGAGAACAGAGACCAGCAGAAGTAGGGAGGTGATTGTCCCCTTGTACTCAGTTTTGGTAAGGCCACACCTTGAGTATTGTGATCAGTTTTGGGCACTGCAATACAAGAGGTGTGGAAGTGTTGGAGCAGGCCAGAGGAGGGCAACGAAGCTGGGGAAGGGCCTGGAGAATAAATCTTATGAAGAGCAACTGAGGGAGCTAGTGATGGTTAGTTTGAGGAAGAGGAGGTTGAGGGGAGACCTCATTGCTGTCTACAACTACCTGAAGGGACATTGTGAAGAGGCCGATGCTGGTCTCTTCTCACAGGTAATTGGAGACAGAACAAAGGGGAATGGCCTCAAGCTAAGACTGTACAGGTTTACATTGGACATTAGGAAAAAGTTTTTCATGGAGAAAGTGGTCAGGCACTGGAATGAGCTGCCCAGGGAGGTGGTGGAGTCACTGACCCTGGATGTGTTTAAGGATCATTTGCATATGGTGCTTAGGGATATGTTTTAAGGTGAATCTTGTAGAGTAGGGTTATAGGTTGAACTTGGTGAACCTGAGGGTCTTTTTCAACTTGGATGTTTCTGTGATTCTGAGGAAATGGGTGAAGCACTGGCAACGTAGGGCAGGGCTAAAAGAAGCATGATGGGTACTCCACTGTCCCATCAGATCAAAGGCCTTCTCTACAGAAGGCAGAAAGTGACATTGTGGAAAATCTGTACATGGTAAGACTTCCAGGCTTAAAGGGTCATACCCACAGAGAAGTGAGGTAATGCCAAAAGCAGTGATGCCCCCAGAGTCATAGCTCCTGCCATGAGAGTTGGCGAAGGGCAGTGTCATGGGAGATGGTAACTCAGGACAGTGATGATGTTCAGGGAAAGACTTTATTCCTATTTTCTGCTTCTCTCTGTCTCCAAAGTGGAAAGAAAAATGCAGAGAGAAAGCTCCAGGACTAGGATCCACTGTCAGCATGGCTCCCTCCCAAGCAGTAGGGCTTTTCTGCCCTGTTGCTGAAGATATCACACTGGCCCACAGAGGTAAACTTGCTGCTGTTTATCTTCCCTTTCCCCTAGAGGCATAGTAAACATTGAGGCCAATAGAAAAAAGTGTTTCTATAGTTTAGTATGATCTATTTTATCACAACTATCAAGAAATATACAATATGTAATAGATCCATTACTTGATAAAAAAAAAAAAATCCCAACAACCAACCAACCAACCAAAAACAAACAAAAAAAGCAAACCTGTATTTTCAATACTGGCAATAGCAGTTCTTTCTGACCCTGACCTTTGCTATGTAATATTGAAAAATACAACAGGGTCCAGATACTGTGAACAGGAATCAACATCAGTACCTATTCGCTAGTCTGGTGGAGTCTTCAGAGCTTAACAATCTTAATGGGCCCAGTGGAGCAGAAGTCCCAGAATGATAAAAAATGCATACACACATATATATGTGTAAAAACATGTTCAGCCTGTGAATTAAAATGAGGCTTCCTCAATGACATCAAGTGCTTGAACATCTAATTGCATTGCCTGTTCAAAGAATTAATCGTTTTCATGATATCTTTCCTCAATTTTTAGAACTACAAGACTGTAGTGAGTGGAAGGAAGAGAAAAATACCCAATAAAGAGACCTTGCATGTTCCAAGAGTCCTCAGAGTCTGTATGAAATATTTTCTGTATGAGTGGTTGTGAGAAATCTCTAGTATTGAAGAGTACATGTATCAAACTTATTCACGTCACAGATCTCCTCGCTGTTGTATAAATAATCTGAGATACAGAAGGTTTCATTCATTTTCTGGAAGTAAAAGGAAAGTTTCCTCTTCCATTTTATGTTTATCTTATGTGAGAGCTGCATCTTGTTTCTTGCTCCTGGTCAGCAAGGCCACTGCAAACATGACTTGTTTGTAAGTTTTGCCAGTTTGGTTTCTTTTAAGTCTAGAAAAAAAAAAAAATCATTCCAGCCAGTGGGATGGAACTCAAAGGCTGCTAGAAGAAGATGAGATAAAAAGATCCAGTCTGGTGCTTGAGTCTGACACCACTGATAAGGCATTTGCCCAAATAAGGACATGGTTATCTGACCCCAGTTTTCATCCAAGTGATTATTGATATAGGCTTTTACTTCTGCATTCTATTATCCAGATTCCAATAGCTGTTAAATTCAATTGTAACAATTATTCTCTAGGAAAAAAACAAACAAACAAAAAAAAAAAACCAAACAAATCTGGACAATCTTCATCATTTTTATTGTAAAATATTTACTATCTTTTTATGGGAAATAATATGAAATATTCCTCTTCAAGAAATTCTGCAATTCCTAGGACGACCTACATACAATGAAATTTCATCCCTTCCACCACATATTCCCAAAACTTCAGATAAAATTACCTGCTTTTTGCAATTTGAAAGAGGCCTTTATAGAGAGCTTTGTGCTAATGTTAGTCTGTAGAACACTCCAGCCTTCCTCTGCTTTTGATCTTGGCTCACTCAGTCTGAGTATTTACATTCTATACAAGCTGCTAAAGGATTACAGTTCCATTTTGGGCAACATATGTTATGTGCTGGGCTTTTGATGTGAATTATAGGTGTAATACTGATGTTACTTTTACTTTACAGCTTCTAGGAGTGATTCCTAGCTCTTGAATTTGAAAGCATGCTCTGGACATATCATTGTTCTATGTGAGGACAAGGTACAGATTTGCAGAATNTTTGAGATCCCTTCCAACCTAAACCATTCTATGATTCTATGATTCCACAAAACCTGTTTCATACATAAAAGACACCAGACCATGTGCTCAAGGTGAGTGCCATTAAATGCTGAGAACAGGAACTAATCTGGATCATTTTAAAGAACTAGCATGCTTACCAGTAAGAACATCACTGTACACATCAAAAAGAAAATTAACACTTAGGTTAGGTAAATAAAACAGTTTTTGGTTGCTAAAGTGCTAATCTTGGATGTTAAGTTTATCAATCTCTTGCCTGGGTTAACTGAGCTTAGTATATGAGTATGCAGAAGATATGTGAATTACTGAATTAGGAACTGCAACATGAGGATAAGAGCATATCCTGAACTAACAGAAAACACTGAATAATGATTTTAATGTAGCTAAGAAATAATTAATATGAATGGAATTGTCCTCTGGAAGAATTTCTAATGGTACATAGACTCTGAAGATGTATTTGTCCCATCAAGAACCCCTGCTAGACACTTCTTTCATAAAAAGAAAGCAAGGTGGAGCAGTTCTAATACCTGCCAGTTTACTGCAGCACCTCTGGAAACAGTATTATTCTGACACCAACTCAAGAAAGTGCTTGACCTTGTGTGCTCCTGTGCAAGAATATCAGGAAAGTTGTACTCATCTTATGAAAACTGCATTAAAAATAAGTTTGAAGCATTACTTTGCCAGCTTTCTAATGTAATGAGAAATTAAATCTTACAGGAAGTTTGAGAATAGGATTTTGCTTTCTACTGAAAAGAAAGTAATTATGAATGTGAATTTTGTGTTCTTTTATGAGTTACTTTTTGAGTGATGCAGTTTTCTCAGTGTCTTTGGCTTGTCTGGAGGTCAAATGCTGTTTTACAAGAAATTTCTAGACTCATTTGGTCATCTGGAGTCTTTAAAGGGGCAAGCAGTTCCAATGAAAGTGGACTTCAGGAAGCAGACAGGAGCACTTGCAGTTCCTCTTGAGTCATTACTTAGTCTATTGACTCCTTTTTTCCATATTTTTTCGAGTATGGCTCTGTGGTACTCTCTGAGTGAAGAGAGTTAGACTAGAGCACACGAAACAGTAAAGCATAGCAGGGATTATTCGGGCACAGTGACAGAGCATAAGCTCAGTACTCAGAAGATAAAAGGAGTTGGTCCAAGCACTGCAGAGCCCTGATGTATCACAGATACTACGCAGATGTTTGCAGCATTTGCTGCACTGCCAGATTCTTCTGTTGTTTCTGGGCGATCATCCATTTATTCTGTTGCCTCAGCTACAAGGTTTTTCACTGCTGCCTGACAGCTTCAGATATCCGCTTTGGCAACGATACTTAAACTTCTGCTTTGCTTGCTCATTCTTCCTCCTTTAAAGAGAAACTTGTTTTTCTATGTATCATTTCAAAACGTCTGTCAATAATTAGCGTCCTTCTTGGACAAAATTTCTTTTTCTGCCAACAAATTCCAGTGTGGGAGATGGAGAAATTATCAAAAGAGGTAAGGAATAAGCACCCCTGAAAACAATCCGAACCGCAAGAATTCCGTTGCTCCTGAGAGATCTCATGAATGAACCCTAAAGGGCCTCAATAGAGTCTATAACCTTCCTACCAGGTAACTATTTTCCTATAAAATGCTCCTAAAGCATAACAGTTTTTCTAGAAAATACCTGCTTTTCTAAAGTACCTTCCAAAACTTGAAAGTAGAAAGTCTCCAGGTGGATGACCTGAATTATATAATTCTCTTTAAATCATGCAAAAACATGATCTTTACATATCCTGTGATGTAAAAATTCAGAAATCTAATTCAGTTTCCACATGACAGAAGAATTTAGAAACTAAATGCAATTATGGGCTCCCAAGTTATTCTTAGTTTGCAGATCAGAGAAAGCTGCACTCTACACAGCATCTGTCATTAACTGCAAACACAATCAAATAACAGTGAAGAGAAAGAATGGAATAACAAAGAAGATTAACTTGGTAATAAAACTTTTGCTTCTTTCTTAAAAGTATTCAATAAAAGTAATTAATCCTATGCAGAAATTTTTGGCAACATCAGGAGAGCTCCTATTCTTTCTCTCTGCCTTCATATAAGTCATTGTGGTTGTAAAAGAGGCAGCACAAACTTGAAAATTGATTTGCTGCACTCAGACCTGTTACAACTGGTTTGGACACTGGATTGCTACAGTGAATTTTGCTTTAAAGTGGCAGTTTCATATGATTCTACATACTACCTCATGCTTGGGCTACAATGATGATTAAGGGGCTGGAGCACTGTCCTATGAGGAGAGGTTGAGGGACCTGGGGCTTTTTGGTCTGGTAAAGAGAAGACTTTGAGGGGATCTAATCAATGTTTATAAATATCTGAGGTATGAGGGTCAAGAGGGAGGGGACAAACTCTTCTCAGTTGTACCCTGTGATAAGACAAGGAGTAATGGGTATAAACTACAGAATGACAGAATCACAGAATTAACCAGGTTGGAAAAGACCTCTAGGATTATCGAGTCCAACCTATTGCCTAACCCTTCTAATTAACTAAACCACTAAGTGTCTACAACACAGGAAGTTCCACCTCAACATGAGAAAAAACTTCATTAATGTAGGGTCATGGAGTACTGGAACAGGCTCCCCAGAGAGGTTGTGTAGTCTCCTTCTCTGGAGACTTTCAATACCTGTCTGGATGCATTCCTGTGTGACGTGCACTAGATTCTATGTTTCTGCTCTGGCAAGTGAGTTGGACTCGATGATCTCCAGACATCCCTTCCAACCCCTAACATCCTGTGGTCCTGTGATTCTACAGCAGGAAAAGGCATAAGGAACTTTTTTTTGTTAATTTGTCGTATGGTGTTAAGGTATATTGCAGTTATGACAATGTAATCATATTTCATTGTTCTCTCCAGCAGGACTCTCTTGGTGACATCTGAAATACGTGTTGTACTGCAGACATGAAAAAGGTTGTGGAAGTGTAACTCACACAACATTTGCATTGCTGAACACGATGCGTACCAATCTCATCTCTGTAAAAGCTATCCGTAGATTCCTGTTGATAACAATGCTAAAATGTGAGTGAGAAATGGGTTATATTCATCCTATTGTCCTTACTTTCCTCATTCAATGTCAGGAGAAGACAGTTGGTATTATTCTCTGCTACGGGCTTTGTCATGAAAATGAAGCATCAGGATATTCATTTCCATCAGAAGAGAGTGAGAAGACCAGAAGCAGGAACTGAATACTGCAGACCGTTTGTGGAACTTTAGATGGAACATTGCTGATATTATTATGAATGAAACTAGAAGAAATGTAGGCTACAAAATAAATGTTAGATTTTTTTTTGGTTGTTGTTAAGAAAAGTGTGTTAAAAACGTTCATGGCTAAAATAGCTTGTAAGTTTCATGTGTAGGTTTCTCCAAGCTCCAAAATTATTTAGAAACACAAATCCCCAGATTTCCAGTAGCACTTCAGTTCCAAAGGCTTCAAAATATTCAGTCTTAATGCATATGAAAGAATAATTGTATTTTAATTATGCAAACTCTCATGCCTAACAATGTAGGAGGGGCTCACATCTGTCAGTTCAGATCATCAGGATTCCCAGACTGAATCACAGAATGCAAAGGGCTTGTGGCACTGTATTAACAGTGCTGCTCTGTGCTGTACCAAAATGCCACAGGCATTTTGATATCTCGTTTATATGATGAGGACACTCTTAAAGATTGGGCACAAGAGATGGTAGTATAACAACAACAACAACCAAAAAAAAAAAACCCAACCAAAAAACCAACCAACCAACCAAAAAACACCAAAACCAACCCAGCCACATAGTTCTATTTTTAAAATAGAGTGTTAAGACTTCCAGCCTAGCTGATAAAGTTACCACCTGGTAGTTGTGAGGACTGAAACTACCTTCTTTTTATGCACTTTCTCTTCATCCTCTGTATCATGATGCTGCTTACAGAGCTCTAAGAAAGCAGCCATTTCACTGCTTCTGGGATTCACATGCATGCTTGGCACCGTCCCACTTACACTGTAGCTCCATTCTTTGATCCCACCTTCTCCCTTCCTTGTTTCCCCCAGCAGTCAGCCTGATAAACAGGATGCAGTAGTCCCATCAATGATCACTACACAAGTCCCATTGAACAGAGTATTTTCATCCTCTTTGATCTCTAGGGAACCCTTCAAAGTCCACTCCCTTCCCATTTCTTTGGAAGAGAGTATTCTCTTTGAAATTTCCTTTGAAATAAAGCAGCCATGTCCAATGCCAAACAGCAACTTGTGAGGAAATGAATCAAAACTCAGGAATTCATCTTTCCAATCCACTCACCTAATAACTAGGAATAGTTGTCATAAAATACTATGACTTCATAATAAAAAGGTATCCAGAAATCAATTGGAAAGTGCTTAATGTGAGTATAAAAGTCCTGATAACACCAGAGGGAATACGATCCTAATTTTTCTTAGCTACTATTTTAGCAGTATAAGTGATTTAACCAATTTAGCTCTCCCATTCAGAACATCCTCCTTTAAGTTTTATCTTCTTTTAATCGTGTACAATTGGAAGGGACTTTTGTTGGATTTAGGCCCTAGTATTTGAGTCTATTAGCGTGAGGGGTTGGAGGAAATCAGTAATTCCCAAGATAGTAATTGTTCATAGGAGAGAGAGAAATAAAAGACCTGAAGTCAGGACCTTGAAACATTAACTGAATACTCCCTCTTCTGTGATGCTGGAGGAAAAGGATATCTTCCAGACACCTGTCAAATAACTGAAAGTTAGTCCCTAGTTTGGAAGCTATAAATCTAACCCAAGAAACCCTACTGTGCATTCCGTAACCTATATTTTACTGTTCAAAGTCAGCCTTGATTTCATAATGCTGGCAAGGTCTGCTGGCCCAGTAATTGAAGCTTTTGTATTTTAAAAGACTCAGAAGTAAAATTCCTAGGATTTCTAGGGGGAAACACTTCCTACAAAGACACGTTTTTCCCTCTTAAATACTACGTGCATATTTGCCAAATATTTCGTTTGCTTTTGATGTGATTGTAAATGGAAAAGTCTTTAAAAGCATTTAAAGCTTCGCTTTGATTCAATTCTACCTTTTTGCCTGTTACTCCTCCTCCCTGGCTTTTCCAAACACTTCTTATTTGTACGAAGAAAGAATCTGTTTATTCTGCCTAGACTCTTAGCAAGATATGCTCCATGAGCAGAGGAAGAAGCAAACTTTTGCCACCAGTTGGCTGACTCCATTCCCATTCAAACAGGAAGCTACTTGGTCTGCCTCTAGTCTGTTAATTTCTTGAATGAGAGCAAGGGGAAAATTAATTCCTTGCCCAGGTCTCTGAGGCTGTTCCTTGGGATATTTTATTTTTATAACTCTTGTTCATCTTTATACTGTTTCCAAAGCAACTCTCTCCATGTTGTGGCAGAGCCTTTCTTTAGCAGTTGAGCCTGGCTCATTTAATGCACTGCTCATTTAGCCTTAGCTTTGCAACTTTGTGTATGCAGCTGTCGTGAGTTGAGTTCTGCTGATGTGAATATTCAATACTGTGCTGAAGTCACCTCAGCTTCAAAATGAAAGTGCTGGCTGGAGCAAAGTATCAGGGGGCTTGAAGTTCAGACTAATGTGAGAGGCTTCCTGTTCCATTTGTGGCTTCTGGTTCCTGGTTTTTGGTGTTGATCTTTTCAGCTGTGCTGGCTGCTGCACACTTGAGTGGGGGAAAACATTTTATTGCTGGCTTCTGCTGCCGCTTTTGCTTTTGTTAAGGTAATTGTATAGTGTACCATCCCAGTAAACTCTTTATCTCAACCCAGAGGTTTGGTTTGCATTGGGTTTTTTTTTGTGTGTATTATTGTGCCTCCTGTCTTTGTGGGGACAAGGGAGCCTGTGAGACAGTCTGTGCTGAGGACAGTCCACATTTGGCACTCAACGTGGGAGTCAAAAGCAGCTGTCTTAACCAAGACAGTCAATTTTGGCAGAAGACAAAAGGGTTGAGATAACGAGAAGTGAAATAATGAAAGGATTCAATTAAGGCTTGAGGCTTGCTAAGAGAGTTTCATATATGTTTTCCTGTGGTGTGTTTGGTATGTTGATGGATTTGCTTTCCAGGGGTGGCTGGGGCCAATGTGCTCTTGTAATCAATGTGCTCTGTGTGGTGCTACTCATCATCTCAGGGAAATATCTTGAAGCTATACTGTTGCTGGTGTGCCAGTCACTGGCATGTTATGATATGGTTATTCCACTGGCCAGATGTAATTTCACACAATTTCAGCTGTGAAGGAACTGTTCTGGAAGGTTCTTTTCCCCACCTGTATGGTCCCATGTTTCAGCTGTGAGGAGCAGACACTTCCCTGTCCAAGGAAGAGAATCTGGGAGGTACACACCATGCTGTACTCTGTGGATTTTTATTACATGACCATGGGAAGGACATGAGAAAGTGAGATGGAAAACCCACTACAATCCTGTCTGTGTGAGTCTTTGAAATACAAAGAAATTCTCAGCAGAAGAATCCTGTCAAAAAAAGAATAGAAGAACTGATACTGTTTCTCATCCTCCTGGAGGGACTTTGGAAGCATCTTCACAAGACACAAGTGATTCCAGTCAGAATCAGAGGTGCCCTGCCTCCAGCCAGGTGGGGGAGAGGGACAGGTGAGTTTATTGAACTGTATGGATCCAATGACTTGGCAAGCTGAACCCAAGTATAAAGCTTTAGTAGATACAGGTGCCCAATGTATTCTAATACTATCAGACTACAAGGGGTGAGGCACATTTGTATTTCTGTTGTGAGAGCAGAATCCCAGCAGCTGCACGTTTTGAAAGCAGAACACCATAATCCAAGCCACGATTTGCTTTCACTTGAAGGGGTGGAGGGAGTCACTGGAATTGACTGCCCCAATAAAAATCAATTAGCCAAAGCAAATAATTAAGTTAATCCTTGTGCTTGAGGAAAGCTGAGTTGCATGAGAAACATAGAGAGATCATCAGTAACAGCATATAGGTTAGATGAGCCAGCAGTGTGCCCA
>WBNM01014658.1:18536-37433 GCA_013399055.1 Ramphastos sulfuratus | reverse complement strand
TGGTTTGGGAGTTACCCCCTCCCTGNCCCTGCCCCAGTGAATTCACCCAGACTAGACTCAGCCAGCTGGGACTTAAGGAATGAAGCTTTATAGTCACAGCTAGGCACAATATGCAAGCAGATATTTGCAATATATTATAAATATTTACAACTATATACAGAAATGTGCAAGTTAAAGGTAACACAGAACCATAATACCCCTCCCAGAAATCAGAGTCCTCAGGAGGGGACTTCTTTCCACCCCCCACTCTTATCCAAGAATCTGCCTTGCATGCAAGGTGAGTTGGAAGAATTGGCAAAGGGGGGTTAGAAGCAGAATTAGTTGGGTTGCACAGATCCAAGCAGATGCTAGAGACACAGACACAGACTCTGACACACTCTCTTACCTATGTCTGTGTCCTTGTTTTTATATGTCTCAGCAAACCTATGAGTGCAGCAGACATCAGCAGTGTTTCCTTTTCACAGCCTATCATCTAATTTCTCTAACTAAAATATTCCAATTAACTTCAAACCAGCACAGCAGAGCAGTAGATTCTCTGTGCTGCTACAGCTGGATACAAGAAGAAACCTTTTTAACCCAAGGACAGGGTTAAAAAAGGGGCCCAGGTTCACTATGCAGGGTCCATCCTTCAGGTTTTTCGAGCCTGGAATGGACAATGCCCTGAGCAAGCAGGTCTGTGCTTACAGCTGGCAGGGAGCTGTGCCTGACACCTCCTGAGGATGCCTTCCAGTCTGAATGACCCTGAGATGCTGTAATGTATGTGCACAGTCCTGGGCATTCAGTGCTGCTCTGGCATAGAGCAAAGCAGAGAAGGTGGTTGAGGCTGCTGCAGTGAGTTGGGTGTGCTGGCAAAGTGTCATCTGACCCAGCTTGGCATTGACCTTCTTCACCAGGAGCAGGATCTTGCTGCCAGTGTCAGGTGCTGCCAGTGCCCATTGGCACACACAGTGTCTGCAAGCAGGGCCTCTCCACCTGTGCTTTGCACACAGTTGCAGTGAGAGTGATGTTGAAAGATCTTCTGATTGTGTGGCTGCAGCTACCTCTGCTGTAACTGCCTGGTCCAATAGCAGTCCAGTCAGTGCCTGAGATTGCTGAGTCTTGACAGCATTGCCAAAGCACAGGAGGCCTTTCCTCACATGTTTCCTTTCACATTCTCTAGGTGGTATTTTGGTAAGATGGGCAGGAAGGATGCAGAAAGGCTGCTTCTGAATCCTGGGAACCAACGTGGGATTTTCTTAGTAAGAGAGAGCGAAACCACTAAAGGTATCTGGATTGATCTGCAGCTCTTCTCTCTGCCCTTCCCACTCCCTCATCCTCCCTCCAAGGTGGACAGAATGAGCACTTTTCTGTCTCTCCCCCTTTCTGTCTTCATGTGCACTGCTGCCTCTGTGTGGTGGCAGTGGGGGGGGATGTGTTAGGCCTGGGGTTTAATTCCTGGGGAAGAACCAGGGGTGATTTGTTCCCTAGGTGCTTATTCCCTTTCCATACGTGACTGGGACGAGGTCAGAGGTGATAATGTGAAACACTACAAAATCAGGAAACTTGACAATGGTGGATACTACATCACCACCAGAGCACAGTTTGAATCTCTCCAGAAGCTGGTGAAACACTACAGAGGTAAGCCTGAGCTCAGGTGTCCCAATGCCACCTTGTGCCTATCATGAAGTAAAAACTGCATTGGGAGATTATTAAAATTCACAATTCTGCCATTTCTCTTATCTCAAAGAGCCACAGCCTCTTTCCTTTGGGCCACGTGAGGATGTTACCTTTGTTATAGTCTTGCCCCTGCTCAGCAACAAAGCTGATTTTTTCCATTTTCTAGAGCATGCAGATGGGCTGTGTCACAAGCTAACAACTGTGTGTCCCACTGTGAAACCACAGACACAGGGACTAGCAAAAGATGCCTGGGAAATCCCTAGAGAATCTTTGAGGCTGGAAGTTAAGTTGGGCCAAGGCTGCTTTGGTGAAGTATGGATGGGTAAGAGCTTCATGTAACACCTTTCAAGTGTTCTTTTGAATGTTTTGGTAGTGTTGGGAGAAAATCAGTGTTGGGATCTGAAAAGAGAGCTGTGCACATAGAGTCACAGGATGCTGGGGGTTGGAAGGGACCCCCAGAGATCATCCAGTCCAACTTCCCTGCCAGAGCAGGGTCACCTAGGGCAGGCCACACAAGAACACCTCCAGGTGGGTCTTGGAAGTCTCCAGAGAAGAAGACTCCAAAACCTCTCTGGGCAGCCTTCTCCTCTCCAGGCTACCCAGCCCCAGGACTCTCAGCCTTTCCTCAGCACACAGTTACAGCTCCTTCAGCATCCTCACAGCCTCCCTTGGACACTAGTATATCCCTGTCCCTTTTGAACTGGGGAGCCCAGAACTGGACAGAATCCTCCAGATGTGGTCTTGCCAGGGCAGAGTAGAAGTGCAGGAGAAGCAATTGTTTGTTGACAAATAAACAAAGAGGAAAGAAGTGAAGAGAGATAAGAGCAAAGGAGGCAGAGCTCATCGGCGCCACAGTTGTAGTTCATGCTGATAGCTAACTAAAGAAAAGCAAGCAGCAAACCATTTCAGCAGGAAATGTCTTTGATTTGTTATAGGGGAGACTAAAATTTGATTTGTTTCTCTAGGGACATGGAATGGAACCACGAAAGTAGCGATCAAGACCCTCAAACCTGGCACAATGATGCCAGAGGCATTCCTGCAGGAGGCTCAGATCATGAAGAAGCTCCGGCACGACAAACTGGTCCCACTCTATGCTGTGGTCTCTGAGGAGCCCATCTACATTGTCACTGAGTTCATGACAAAAGGTGTGTGGCAGGACACTCCTGAGGTCCCACACAGGAAGGATTGTTTGAGATCCCAGCAACAAATTCCAAGTGGTGTTGCTGTGAGGCTCAAGCTGCCAGGGGCAGTTGGGGCTCAGCTGAAGCGAGGAGTGCTCAACCCCTTGAGGCAGTTCTGATGTAGGCCACAGGTGGAGGCACATCTCTGTCATTCTGACTTCCAGCCACGAGATTGGGGTTTTTCCTCCTCGTTTTTCAGCATCTCCTGCCTATTCCATTTCCCCTGGATGAAATCTGGTGCAAATGTGCCTGCCTGCAGACAGAGCCTGCTCACAGCAGCACAGCCACCTGGGCTTGGCGGGGGTTACATTTGTTTTTTTCCAGCAATGTAATAGTAAATTTTTAAAGGTCAAAGTTTGTTTTTTTTTCCTTAGGTTTTCTCCCTTACCTCTTTAAAGATTCTCAGTCTTTCATCCTTCTTCCCTAGCTCTGTGTCGTTTCTCTGCTGAAACAGAGACTTAGAGGTTTAGGCAGGATCCAGAGGTAAACATCCTCAGCAGGTTAGTGTTACAGAGCAGCAGATTTCAAAGTCACTTATTACAGTTTTTTAATGTGCTGCCTTCAATTTCATCTCGAAGAAACTTTACTGTCCTGGTAAGAAACAGAAATGATGTTAAAGTCCAAGAGACTGTCTGCTTGGGCTTTTCCCTATTTGATTGGGAGCTTGAAGTGTTGTATAAATTTAAGAAAGTAAAAAGGAACTGAAAATATAAAAAGTTAGTTCAGTGTCATTACTACTTCTGAACAACACTGAGAACTCTTTCTGCCGGCTTAAAGCTTGTGTGCAAAACCACTTCTCATGGCTGGTTTTGGCAAAGCAGCCAGGAACAAAAAATATTCTTTCTAGTATCTAAGAAAAAATAGATTAAACCTGGGAGTGAGACCTTACCTTGCAAAAGCAAAGGTAAAGAGTTGGAGAAGTTGTGGCATGGATTTGAAATGCCATTGGGAGCCTCTGAGTGTGTTTGAAAACTTCCTGCTGTGTTACCCAAACAAAAAAGCAAACCTCTTTGATGGGTTTTACTTGAAATTTTCCTTTTCCTTTTCTTTTTCTTTCTCTGTTTGCAAGGAAATGAGGTAGGTAAGAGCAGCACAGTGCCCAAATTGTTTTTCAGTGTGAACAGATTGCTAGAGGTCAGTGTGAAATCTTTGCTCCTCTCCAGCCCTTCAAGCTCAGGAACCAAAACAGTAAAAGGTCTGTGCAGACCCAGACAGCAGCAGCAGTGTGAGTCTGGCCTGCCACAGGAAGTGGCTCAGCCCACCCTAGTGTCTCACTCTCAGCTGCAGCCATCACTGCTCTGCAGCAGCTGCACTTCAGGGGTTTCCCCATCACCACAGTTGGAATTGTGTCACTGTAGTTTTACCTGTGATGAGACTGATGAGTTCTCAGTCTTCTGCAGGAGGAGCTGATGTTCCTATGGCCTTATGGCCCAAGAATGCCTGTATGGAGAGCTGCTGGCAGAGAGCAAACGGAGCCATGCATCTGCAGGTGACTGCCTTGAAAGGAGCACGGGGCCTTGGAACTGGCTTTAAACACTGCTCCTGGCAGAACATTCTGGACACAAGTGTGGGAGAAGATAACATAAAGAGTGAAAGAGACTTTTGCTTTCCCCTGTAAGGAAGAAAAAAACAAACAAAAAAAAAAGTAAGAATTTCATGGTTATTGCTCTAGTGTAAAATTGGAGCTGGCATTACAAATGAGGTAACTAAGAGGAGGATTTTTGTTCTTCATTTGTAAATCTGGCTGGCTAGGAAGGCAGTTGGTACTAGCAGTACTGGGGAAAATCCTTGCATATTGCCATAGAATCATCCAGCTGAAGTCTGTTTTGTCAGTGCTCAGTTCCTTGAGTTACTCAGATGGATTCCACAGCACTTGGCTGTGGCTCTCACTGGTTAGCAGGGCAGAGGCAAGTGCAGGCATGGCCACTGTGTGCTTGTTCAGTGACAGGCTGGGGAGAGGAGCATGGGAGTCTTCATGTGTTAGGGCAAAAGTAATCTTATTTGTATGTTCAGGTCAAAATGCTTTGGGGTTTTTCCTTAATATGTTTTCCCCCAAATGTGTTGTCTTTTCCAGGCAGCTTGCTAGACTTCCTCAAAGAAGGAGAAGGGAAATACTTAAAACTGCCCCAACTGGTGGACATGGCTGCTCAGGTACAGTGTGTAAGCCAAGAAAACTGTTTTGTGCTTGGAGGAGAGATTTACAGCTGTCTGAGATACCAGCCAAGCATAGAAGCTGTGTGCCCTGCCTGTTGTGTACTGCTCTGTCTCACTCCTTCTCTTGTAGGTTTGGAATTTGACAAAAGAGGAGAGAGTCTAGCTCCCAGTTAGCAGCTGCTCTATAGCCAGAGGCTCTAATCAGTGCTCTCCCAAGCCCTTGCTCTGCTATACTCCCTAGGCTGTTCCCATTAGAATGGAGCTAAGATGAAGAGGTACAGCTTGATGCTTGGGAGACATGGATAGAGGCATGGAAAATAATCTTTAACAAAAACTTTATTTTTAAGATTGCTGATGGCATGGCTTACATTGAAAGAATGAACTACATCCACAGGGACCTGCGGGCAGCCAACATCCTTGTAGGAGACAATCTGGTGTGTAAGATAGCAGACTTTGGGCTGGCCAGGTTAATAGAGGACAATGAGTACACTGCAAGGCAAGGTAAGGCTGATTTCTTTACTGCATAAGTAAGAGCAGCTAGTGTCGAGGTGCTTAGAGCTGTCCACTGAGCAGAGCTGGTCTGCATGAGCAGAGTGTGCATGTGTGTGCTTGCAGCTGTGGTTAGCTGTCCCCATCAAACAGTGCCAGATGAGGCAGCTTTTTAACCTTCACAGTTACCTGGCACTTTGGTTAAGTTTGAAAAAAGTGTGGTTAGATAATTTTGAGGGATCAAACTTGGTGCAGCTTGGAGAGAGCTGAGATTCAAAATGCTGAAAATCCTCCCACTTTGTGAAACACCACCAAGAGCCCAGGGGGGCTGGGCTGGAGCCAGTAACTGCTGCCATGGTTGTAAACAGCTTTCCAGTCTGAGATGCTGAAAAAGAGCAGCTGAAGTTGTCAGTGGAACCAGCTGTGAACTGTGCTGAGTGCAGCTCTCTCTCATGCTTGCAGGAGCTAAGTTTCCCATCAAGTGGACAGCTCCAGAGGCAGCCTTGTACGGGCGGTTTACAATCAAGTCGGACGTGTGGTCCTTTGGCATTCTGCTGACAGAGCTGGTGACAAAGGGCAGAGTGCCATACCCAGGTGAGGGCAGAACTCCACACATTCACCTTTTCTTTCTTTTATTCTGTGCTTCTGGAATTGCCTTTTGTACTTCTTTGCCTTCATTCAGAGCCCACAGCAGAGACAGAAACTTAGTCACCTGGCACTGGTTCCTTGTTCACAAAGATGCTGCACTCAGCTGGGACATCCTCTACTAGAGCAGGTTGCCCACAGCCCTGTCCAGCCTCACCTTCAATATCTCCAGGGATGGGCCTCAACCACCTCCCTGGGCTACCTGTTGCAGTGTTCCAGCACCCGCCTGGTGCAGAACCTGTTTGTAACATTCAATCTCCATCTGCTCTGTTCTTATTTCAAACCATTGCCCTCATCCTGTCCCTGCAGGCCTTTGCAAACAATCCCCCTGCATCCTTCTTGTAGCCCCTTCAGTTCCTGGCAGACTGCTCTTAAGTCTTCCTGGAGCCTTCTCCTCTCCAGGCTTGTTTCCAGATAACAGCATTTGTAAATGGGACTGATCATTAATTTCACAGTACTTGGTATCCTTATGTTTTCCTTTGTCTGTTCCTGAAATTCTTATTCTGGATGTGTTCCCAGGCTGCAGTCAGCATCAGTGGAGGGAACCTGCTAGAGCAGTTCTGGAAACTAAACCTTTGTGACCTGTGTCAGGGAGTTTGCCTGGCTGGGTTCTGTCAGCTATGAAATGCCTTTCTCTTGACCTGATTTCAAATTAAGTGGTTCTTGAGTGGAACCTAAGGCAGGGGGAAGGCAGTGCCTGAGTCTCCTCCAAAGGACAGGCCCAAAGCAGTGGGGAAGTAGAGAAATGAGAAAGCAGACAAATGGAAAGCAGCACGTGTGGAGGAACCCTTTTCATTGCACCCAGAGTAAGGAAATCATCTTCAGAAAATGTATTTAGTGCAGAATATGAAAAATTCACTCAGGAAGGGTTTTCTCATGCCAGATTGATGTGCATGGTGGCTGGGGAGACACCTGTAAGCCTGTGTGGAACTGTTCTTTGCACACTGTCACTCGGAGCTAAAAGGCTTTTCCTTTCAGGGATGGTTAACCGGGAAGTTCTGGAACAAGTGGAGCGAGGCTACAGGATGCCCTGCCCACAGGGCTGCCCAGAGTCCCTCCATGAGCTAATGAAACTGTGTTGGAAGAAGGACCCTGATGAGAGACCAACGTTTGAGTACATTCAGTCTTTCCTGGAGGACTACTTTACTGCTACAGAACCACAGTACCAGCCTGGAGACAATTTGTAAGAGAGCAGTCCTCACAACGTGCACAAACCTGCCAAACATCAGAGACTTGCAAAGAGTTCCTGAGCTCTGTAAGGAACCCAAGGAAAGAAAATCTTTGCTACTTTGCATGCTCTTAATGGCAAACTGGAATCTCATCCTGCAGTTGCACAAAACCACTTTTAATTTAAAGTGTTAGAATCTACTTTACCAATGACATGGGTTTATTTTGTTGCCTCTTTCCCAATTTATTTTCAGGGTCCAAAGGAAGCCTGCTGAAAATACAGGGTAGAAAAATGGTTGTTGATGTGAACAGCAGCAGAAAAATCAGTATTTCAAATCCTATTTTTTTTCCCCCCAACACCTGGGAGTTGTCTGGAGTTAGTGATCGTGGGGTAAGATGTTTTTAAAGCAGAAGAGCTTTATGGGACCAAGCAATTCTATTCCAGTTCTCCAAAATTCCCTGTGTTCAGAGTTAGACTTGTGTGCCCCCCAGCCCCTCCCAACAATCAGGTGGTTCAGCTGTGTCTGGGCTAAGGCTCAGTCTTTCAGTTTCCTCTTGCAGGAACCTAATTAGGGCAGGCAGGTTAAAAGAGACATTGGAGCAGTGAATGGCAGCTCTGGTCTGAAAGGTAGATCTCAGCAATGACATCAGAGCAGGGTGCTCTGCTTGTACTCATAGAACTGGAAAATAGCAGGAGAGAGTTTCCTGGTTTCTTCCTGTATAACTAACTCAGCACAATGAAGGTAACTAGAAAGTGAGAAAATACTTTACAGACAGATCTTGCTGCAGTGTGAGAGGTTTGAACTGGAAACTGTGGGGGGGAACCAGGGAGGAAAGCCTTTAATCTGTTAAACTCCAATCCAAGGCTGAGCTTTTGTGTGGGGAGAGTCCCTGAGCAGAGCTCACCAGGAAAGCAAGACTGAAGCTGGTGGATGGGCACCTTGTAGTGGTCTGCCCGACAGTGTAGTACTGTCTGTGGCTGGCAGGCACGGGCAGGGCAGGGGCTGCGCCGGGTCAGGGATTCCATTGCACTTTTGCTTCTCTTGACTGGTAAGGCACATTGACACACAGTTGCTCTTCCCACTTCTGCCCTCCCTACAGAATTATTTAACTACAAATAAACAGAAGAAAATGTGAAAGTTGAAAAACTAAAGGGATAAAATATATTTAATGTCCCACTGGAGTGGCAGGGGACAGCTGCTGGTGCTGGCCCAGCTGACACTACAGCAAGGGTGATTTTCTGTGGCTGCTGACATATCAAGCAATAATATCATGGCTCTTACTCAGCAGTTTGCATGAGGCTCTTGACTTCCTGATCATGCTCCTGTATCTTTAATTTTGAAACACTAAACTCTTACTTAATCTATCAGGTTGGAATTCAGATTGTCAGTGTAAACCTGGCCAGCAAATGCATCTCCCAGAAGATGCTGATAGAGGCTGGGTTTAGACATGCTTAGACTGCACTGAGTCCAGCTGCCAAACAGATCTTTGTCAGAACAGTGCCATCATTTTTCTCCCCTCATCGTCACTCATCCCCTAGACACCTGTGCTTGTCTGATTTTAAAAGGGCTTTATGTAAGAAAAACAAAGCAAAATAACACCAAAAAGAGATTTCCAACTCAGAACTGCAATGGAATTTTTCGTAGTATTTTAAAATCATATTAATTTAGGTATTAATAGTTAGAACAAAACAAATGCCACAAATGCCACTAGCATCCTTTGGGTTTTTAATTGCTGGCTGGAGCAGTTCATGGTGGTAACACTTGTACAGAGAATAAAACACTAACTCAGTGACTCTCTGCAGTGGAGACTTCTGGAGAACAGTTTCTATGGTGATGAAAATTTGTTTCACTCAAAGACCTTGATGTGGTTCTTACTCTAACAGAGTTTAAAATTCACATTGACACTTTTTATATGAATAGGGATAAGTTTAATGATGTAACTGAGTATTTTTATAAAGTATGGCATTGTCGAACTGTTTTGCAGAATTGGTTCAAAATAAATTTCTCCTTGATTGCATCTTGCTTCTCTGAACAGGGAAGGGTGGGAGGGGACCAAAGCACACAGAACCTTTGGAGCAAGTCCAGAGGAGGGACACAAAGATGATCCAAGCACTGGGGCACCTCTGCTATGGGGACAGGCTGAGGGAGCTGGCGGTGTGCAGCCTGGAGAAGGCTCCAGGGAGACCTAACAGCAGCCTGCCAGTACCTGAAGGGGGCTGCAAGAAGGCTGCAGAGAGACTGCTCCCAAAGGCCTGCAGGAACAGGATGAGGGCAATAGTTTGAAATGAGAGCAGAGCAGATTGAGATTGGATGTGAGGAACAAGTTCTGCACCAGGAGGCTGCTGGAACACTGTAACAGGTTGCCTGGGGAGGTGGTTGGGGCCCATCCCTGGAGATATTCCAGGTGAGCCCGGACAGGGCTGTGGGCAACCTGCTCTAGTGGAGGATGTGCCTGCTGAGTGCAGGGGGTTGGACTGGATGAGCTTTGGAGGTCTCTTCCAACTCAGCCCATTCTGTGGTTCCATGATATGAGGGGAATAAAGCCCCTTTGCGTTTTGAGTCTATTTTTACCCTCCACAAATGCTTTTCATGTACTTCCATAGAAGCTGCTAAGTCCATGGTACATTATTGCTCTGAAGAGGAGAGTATCTTCTATGGAGTGCTTCACAAGTCCTTGGTGGGAATAGCCTGGAACAATCTCAGTTAAAACTGACCCCCATGATGGGCAGACATGGGAGGCCTGGGAGAAGTCCAGCCTAGACTTTTAAGCTGGCAGTCACTGCCATGCTGTAGGGCAGACACCTCCCCCTCGCTTTATTTGCTGTTTGCAGCCACTGCTGACTGCTGCACAGTTCCTCAGGGAGTTCCAGACCTCTGCTCCCACGACAGCTGAAGTCTGATGTTTGAGCCTCCTTGAATGGTGCCCATCCCAACAACCAGAACAACTGAAACTGCAAATGGTGATGTGGGTGGACAGTGCCTCTAGATGAAGGAGCTGGCACTGGTTTGAGTGTCAGCAATAGCTGCTGCAGCGCTGATCTCATTCTTCTTACAGAACATACAGTGCAAAGGTTGCTGTGGTTTTAGTGGTTCCTATCATGCAATTCAAGTTCTGCTGCTGCTAATGACAATGAGCAGGTCACTTCTGGTCAGCTGTGCTCTCTCCTCCAGAACCTTCTCATACCCTGCACATCAGGCCTTTAAGCTTTAAAAATAAGTTCATTATGACTATTTTGGACTGAATTTCCACATGTAAATGTGTTTGATCCTGCTCCAGATAAACTACAGATTAAAAATGCCCTGATGTGGTGGGTTGAGAGACTCCTCCCTGCCCCTACTGACATTTACCAGACCAGGTCAGAGGGGTTGGAAGAAAGACGAAGCTCTGTTTAGAGCAGAGCTAAACTACAAGCAGATAGACACAATATACTTGCAGACACAGTAGAAATAACACAGAAATGGGAGCTGCCCAGAAGGGGCTCAAAGCCTCTCTCTCTCTCTCTGTCGTGGCAGGCCTAAGAAGGCCAAAGTAGGCTTATCCATGTCCTGGCTTGCCCAGAGATGTTTTTCTGCTCTCCCTTCTTCTGTTCTGGGAAGAAGCAACTGCAGGAAAGAGGACAAAGAAGCTGGAGCCACTGAGTCTGAGGACTGTGCCCTGCCCAGACTTGTTTGCATCCTGTGTTAAACAAGGTACACAGACCCAGCTTGTGCCAGGCCTGTGTCTGCCCTAAAAAGGGTAAAGCAAGCCTATGGCTTCATCTCATATGGTCAGGCTTGGCTAACTGCCATTCTGATTGGCTATTCTGTGTCCAAAGGCCCATTAGTCTCAGGCTGTATTGATAAAAGGAGATGAGCAGGTGACACAACCTGCTCTGCCCTTGTATTCATGCTTGCTGCCTGCTGCTTGCTACTGCCTGCTGCCATTGCTCACTGCCTTATGGTACCCTAAGCTGCCTGCCAAGAGTTTACCAGGAGCAGGCTCTAAATGCCTGCACACCCAGCATGACACCGTGCTGAGACTGCACATGGCATTGCATCCTGCCTGCACCTGAAAGCCTCCTGCCAAGATGGAAGTCCTGGAGGCACACAGATCATCCAGAGAGCCAGGACCAGGTCAGAGATGTCTGCCTTCTTTCCCCAGCACCCAGGTAAGATTCAAAAGTCTCAGTGGCTGACACTAACAGTTACTGACAGTAACAGAATTCCCTGAAGGTGTTTGGGCACTGTCTGAAGCTGTAGCCAGCCCTGCCAGGCGGGAGATACTTTGTAACTACTTAGAGCCTCTTGTAACTCACCATTGCCTTCTGCCATCAGCAGAAAGGAGCTCCCAGAGTCCATACAGTGGGCAAGTGGTGTGGTGACCACAGGAACCTTCTCTTCCAGTTCAATTAAGGTTTATCTATGTTTGCTAATCACTTCTAGCTTTAGTTATTCCTTTGTACAATGCTTCCATGGCCATGCAAAGAACCAATTACTACTAAAATTAGGAATCAGGAGGTTGAGACAAATACCTAAACAATATTGAGACTCCTAAATTAATAAACAATATTAAATGTTGAAAATCATCTCTCACATCAATTAATTACCTCTCCATTACACTCTCCCAGGCAGACCAAACAACCAGCAAAGCTTACTTTGTTATCTGTTAGTGGAAGATACTAGAGCAGAGGGAAGGAGAAGTGAAAGGAGCAGGAGTTCTGAGGCAGAAGTGACAGAATTGTTGACACTTTGACTCTTAGCAAACCCAGGAATGATACAGACTCGATTATTATTTTCTTTTTACAACCAATGATCTAATTTCTCTCATTAGAATATTCCCATTGGCCTAGCCTCAAACCAGCACACCTGGTTTGGCATCAAGCACCATGAAGAGAACGTTCTGGGTTCTCCTGCCTGCAACCACTAAGGTGCCCTTTCCCTGAGCTTTTGGCACTGGAAAGTAAAAACAAAAAACAAAAAAACCCCACAAAAATATGAAGAAGAATGAGGAGATGAAGATGAAGGAGAAGGAAGAGGAGAGGGAGGAGAAAGAGGAAAAAGAAGGTCTCCTAGAGTTTGCTGCTGGGCAGAAGGAGGTCTGAGTGCTCTTCCCTGTACCCATCTCCAGTCCTGCTTACTCAAACCCACTCTGGCCATGGCTGGGATTAGCACAGCTGAATACAGACAACTGAAATGAGTGAGTCCCCACTCCTGTTCTTTAGCTTTAACTGTGGAATCCAGTAAATGGTCTCTGTGGAGATGCTGCAGATGCTTGTGTTTAGGAGAGCTTCCCCTCAAGACAGAGGCCTTCACTTGGAGATGGTTGTGTTTGGCTTCAACCAGAGGAGCACTCACCTGAGCTGAGCAGTGCATTGCACACAGGAAACTCAAATGCTGAAGACCTTTCTTGTTAAAGGGCTTGGGGCTACATCTGCGCTGGGCACCATAAGCAGGTCTGGGTGGCCATCTGCTCGGGCCCACAACTGCTATTTCCAGCAGCTCTTGTCTTCTGCAGGGGGTGCTTGGACTCTGCTCAAAGGCCTAGAAGTGCAGGTGCTTGCTCCTGCTTCAGCCTGACCTTGCCACAGGAAGGAGGCTGCCATTGGCCTTCAGGCACTGCAGGAGGCTGGCAGGCAGCATCCAGCTGGGAACTGCCTGGATGCACATCTCTGGCAGACACCTTCTCAAGATGAGTTGGGAAGAGGGTGGTGGTATCTATTTTTGATAGCCCTGAAGGCTAAAATATGGGCTCTAACCAAGGATCTTGGGTAGCTGCTGGATCTTGCACAGGTAGTTGTCAGCTGAGAGGTTGCTCAGAGTGAGGAGCAGAACCTCCTGTAGAACTTCAGCCACAAGCTCAAGACTCTGCTTAAGACCAGGTCCTTTGGGGTTTTCTCTGCATTTTTCCCTACTGACACTTAGAGGGAGAAACATCAACAGCTTCCCTGCTTCTCCCTTTTCCCCTTAGCAGAGGGGAGGGAAAAGAAGAGAGTGAGATGGCAGGACAGAGGTGAGCAGCTGAGGCACTGCACTTATTTGCTGGGCAGAGGAAAGGAGGCTGAGGGCTGTAGCACAGCAAGAGTCATCTGCTCTCCTTTCTCATCTTTTGAACGACAGTTGGAAGTGCAGGGAGCTGGAGGAGCATCTGTCCCCATGTGCACCACAGACATGGAGCAAGGCTGCTGCCAAGGGCTGCTTCTGTTCTCTGCAGTGGTGCTGAGCATCTCCCCCAGGCTGGTTCAAGCCTTGTTCTACAATCATTTGTGAGTGATCCGTGACTGCCCCTTAGGGGGACAAACTGATGCAGAGACTGTAACTAGAGAGCCCAGTGCCTGTGATGGAAGGGTGAAGATTGAGAGCAGACACGTTCTGTGAGCCCAGGCTTTGGACAGATGCTCTGCAGAAGGCAGCAGAGCCTTTCCAAACAGAACCAAGAACCAAAGGGACCTTGATGAAAGGAATAGCGATGTGATGTGCCTAGAGATAGCAAAAGACCTGCTCGAGGTGTGTCCTTGGCTCATTCTAATGTGGAAACCACACCCCCAGAATCTCAGGTACCCACCCCCAAGACCCCTACCCCCCCGAGCCTGTGCAGTGCATTCAGAGGAAGTGCACAAAGAACCATCCAGTAGCTGTTAAGCAGGAGGGGCTCTGTCCTGCTGTAGCTGCATAGCTGTAACCTGCTCTGGGGGCATTTCCTGTGCAGAACTGCCACAAGCCAAACGTCTCCACCCTGCGCCGCTTGCTCTTTGCACACTGGGTAAAGAAGTCAGTTCTGGGACACCCCCTGGGTCCCAGCTGGACAGGAGGGTCTGGGCGATGGCACTGCAGATGCTGGCAGGTGGCTGCACATTTCCCAGTGGGTGCAGTCCCTGCAGGATGCTGTGGTAGGCTGCCTGCTCCCCACGGGCCTGGAACCTAACAGAGCTCAGGCAGTACCATGGAAGCTGTGCTCTTCACTGCTCCTCCTCCTTGAGCTGCTTTTCCTTGGCAGTGCTGCAGGCAGCACCTGCAGTGGTTATTTAATATTCTTTTTAAATGTAAAAGCATTGGGTTTGGCAAGTGCTGTCCTGCAGGGGCAAAGCAGGCCCAGACTTGTTTGCAATGCTGGTGCCCTGTTTGCTTGGCTGGGTTTCAAGTTTCTCTCCTGCCAGTGATCCTGCCTCAAGGAGTGATTGAAGGGGGTCTGCTCTGGGAGGGCCCCACTTCGCTTGCTTCCAGACTCTGCTCCTCCACCTGCTGCCTGTGGTGGTGTGGATTCGCTGCCTGAGGGCACAGCTCCCTCCTTTTGCCTTTGGTTTTGGCAGCACACTCAGCTCCTGCTGCCCTCTTTGCCTTCTGGTTGCACTAAGAACACAATTTGGGCTGATAATTTCTTCCTCACTACCTCAGCGCAGCGCCTGGGGCTGACCAGTGTGACCTTGGCTGTTAGCTCAGTTGGAGCCTCTCCTTTCCCGCCAACAGCCCTGTTCGAGAGCTTGTGGCTGGTAGCAGCAGCTGCTGCTCCTCACCCTCCCATCTGGGTTTGGCATAGGATGTGGGTATTTGTATTTCTTTGTTCCTTCCCTAAATTGCTCCACATAAAATTCCTGTTGTTCCTTTTGTGTAAACAGTTCCCGAGTGGGCGTTGGCACTTGCGGTGTCGCCAGCAGGGCTCCATTTGGGCTGGCTTTGGTTGGTTGGTTGGTGCTGGATTTGCATTAACCAAGTTGGAAATTTTGCCATTGCCACATCTTAAAACTGAATGCTCATAACAAACACAGAAACTGCTGCTGCTGAAGGATCAAAGTGTCCATCTCCAGAGGCCACACCAGACCTTCTGGCTTGCAGAAGGCAAGGGCAGGATTGGGAGAATGAAGATCTGCCCACCCTAAGAGAGACCAGGTCTGAGACCATCTAATGAACCTCAGGGTGCTCAAGTCCACAGGACCTGATGAGATCCCCCCATGGGAACTGGCAGATGAAGTTGCAAAGTCACTTTCTATCATATTTGAAAGGTCCTGGTAGTCTGCTGAAGTTCCCTCTGACTGGAAAAGGGCAAATATCAACCCCCCCCTCCACCAAGTGAGAAAAGGAAGATGCAAGGAACTCCAGGCCAGTCAGTCTGACAAGGTCAGGAAGCAGATCCTCCTGAAGATTCTGCTGGGACACATGAAAAACGAGGGCATGATTGGTAGAAACCAACACAGCTTTAGCAAGGGCAAACCCTGCCTGGTGAGCCTGGGGCCTTTTCTGGTGGAGTCACAGCATCAGTGGACAAAGGAAGAGCAACTGATGGCATCACCTAGACTTGCATAAAGCACTGACCCTGTCCCCACGACACCCTGGTCTTTGAACTGGAAGGATACACAGATGATGGATGGACTCCTTGGTGGATAAGGAAATGGCTGGATGCCCACTCCCAAGCAATTGTGGGCAACAGCTCAGTGCCCAAATGGAGACCAGTGCCAAGTGGTGTCCCTCAGGGGTTAGTACTGGGACCAGTGCTGTGTAACATCTGTCAGTGCCATGGGCAGTGGCACTGAGGCAACCTCAGCAGGTCTGGGGAGGGCACCAAGCTGTGTGGTGTGGCTGGCACAGTGGAGGGAAGGATCCATCCAGAGGGACCTGGGCAGGCTGCAGAGGTGAGCCCAAGCCAACCTCATGGAGTTCAGCAAGGCCAAGGGCAAGGTCCTGCAGCTGGGTCAGGGCAATGCCAAGCACAAATGCAGGCTGGGTGAGGAATGGCTGAGAACAGCCTGCAGGAGAAGGCCTTGGGGGTGTCAGTTGGTGCCAAAGTGCCCAGCAGCCAGCTCTGGTCACTGGCAGCCCAGAGGCAGCTGTGTGCTGGCTGCAGCCAGAGCAGGGAGAGCAGCAGCACAGGGAGGGGATTCTGCCCCTCTGCTCTGCTCTGCTCTGCCCTCACCTGCAGCACTGCCTCCAGCTCTGGGGAACCAGCACAAGGAGGACCTGGAGCTGCTGGAGAGGGTCCAGAGGAGGCCAGAGAGATGATCAGAGGCTGGAGAAGCTCTGCTGTGGGGACAGGCTGGGAGAGTTGTGGCTTATCAGCCTAGAGAAGGCTGCAGAGAGACCTTAGAGCAACCCCCCCACTACCTGAAGGGGCTCCAGGAGAGCTGGGGAGGGACTCTGGCAATACTTCACTAAAATGTCCTGCAGATTCCACCCTCTCTGACACCTTACATGAAGTGGTTTCCAGCGAAAGGAACTTGCTAAGTGTCATCACAACCACAACTTTGGCTGCCCAAGCTGTTTTCTTGTACTCCAGAGAACTCTACAGACACTCTAGAACCCTTAGCAAGGTTTGCACAGGTAAGGAGTTGCCAACAAGCTACAGCTGGAAGGTATCAGTAATGCAGATAACACTGAATATCTGAACCAGGTAACTTTTAATACAGAAGCAGTAAGCTGAGATGAAATCTCTTAGCAGCAGTTTGTGCTGTGGCTGTGGTAACAAGAACACTGCTACTGTGAGTGCAAATACTTGAAAGAAGGGAGGACCTACCTGCGTTTAACTCAGGCTGGCTGCTGAGTGTCCATCAATGCAGCCTCAGAAGATAGGTTTGAGCCTTCCATGTACCAAGGTCCTCATGTGATGTCAGCACATAGTTCAAGGTGGACTACAGTAGATACTGAGAAGCTTGCACTGTGCACATCTGATGCGCTTACAGGTGAGGACATCCTTTTTCTTCTGGGCTACGTCAGGACCAGAGGACATAGAGAGAGCAGCAGCTGTGCCCAAGCACGTGGGGCAGCACTACAGACCCTGCCGTGAGACTCCTGAGCAGTGCAGTGCGGGTGGGGCTGAGCTCTGCTCCCCTGCATTAGGCTGAGCCTTTGCTGCTATTATGCAATTGCAATTTCTGCCTTGCCAGCTTCCAGACGAGGGTGCTGGCTGCAGCTGAGTGTCCTGGGAACTGATGTTCAGGTTGGAAATGTGGGAGGCTTCCTGTTCTGGTTCTGCTTTTCAGTTCCAGATTGCTGGGCGCTGGATCTTTCTGTTGAGATGGCAGCAGGACAGGCAGGGATAGGGGATCACTGCCACCTGGCACAGACAGCTTACCCTGCTGGTTCCCTCTCACCTGGCACAGACAGCTTACCCTGCTGGTTCCCTCTCCTCTGGCACAGCTGCTGATTCCTCTATCAAGACCATGTGAAGTTTGAGTTTGTTTTGCCCTGCTGGATCTTACCCTCCAAGACTCTAAGGTGGAGAAGCATTTACCTTTGTTTTCCAACTTTTACCTACTATTAACTACCTAGAAACAACCATTCCAAAATTAAGTTTGCATCATTACTTCCAGATGTTTTTCACAAGCTTTATTAAACAGATACTCTTTAGAAAACATGCAAAGACTTCTCCAGCCCTGAAAGTATCCTCTAGCACACACAGGAGTTCTTATTTTCAGTACTAAATAAAGCATCTAGGCAAGTGCTACTCACACAGAGTAACTGAATGGGAACAGAAGTGGCTGCTGGGAACTGACACAACATGTAGTAAATTGTCTCACTAATGCCTTCAAACTGAGTTAGCCTCTGGATAGTGCAGCAGCAACAAAGAATCACCTGTTCTGCACTACAGGTTAGTGCTGAAGGCAGTGCTGGCTCACTGGCATCTGGTTTTTGGCAATACTAATGTATGGATCTAGTGCAGGGCCCCACAGGTACAGAGAAGGCTAAGGAGCAGAGGCACATTTCCATGCTGAGAGAAGCTCTTTATAGCATTAAACAGCCATCTCCATTTTAATAAGTGGATGAGGATTATAATCTTCAACCTGAAAGTCTTCTGCCTTGAAGTCGCTGATGTCTTCAACCCTACGAAGAATTCTGAGTTTGGGGAAAGGTCTTGGCTCCCTCTGAAGCTGCAGGAAAAGTGAGGTTATTGCATGAAGCCAATACCAGAAGGCAGAGAGTTTGTGTTACATTAATCTAAACCTCAATTCAGAGAATCACAGAATGCCAGGAGTTGGAAGGGACCTCTGGAGACCACTGAGTGCAAGCCCCTGCCAGGGCAGGGCACACAGGAACATGCCCAGGCAGAGAAGGAGACTCCACAACCTCTCTGGGTAGCCTGCTCCTGGGCTCCAGCACCTTCACACCAAAGTTTCTCCTTATGTTAAGATCGAACTTCCTGGGTTCCAGTTTGTGTCCATTGCCCCTTGTCCTATCACAGGGCACCACTGAAGAGCCTGTCCCCTTCTTATCACCCACCCTTAAGGTATTTGTAATCACTGATCAGATTCCCTCTCAGCCTGCTCTTCTCCAAGCTGAACAGCCCCAGGTGTCCCACTCTCTCATCACACAGATGTTCCAGTCCTCTCATCATCCTTGTAGCCTCCACTGGACTCTCTCCAGTATATGACTCTGTCCCACATGGCATCCTGGTCACCAAACTGCAAAAACACAGACTGGATGTGTGGAGCACTGCTGGGTAAGGAACTGGCTGGATGGTGGCACACAGAGAGTGGTGATCAAGGGCACAATGTCCACCTGCAGACCAGTGCCAAGTGGCTCCCTCAGGGGTCAGTGCTGGCACCAGTGCTGTTTGACATCTTTGTCAGTGCCATGGACAGAGGAATCAGTGCAGCCTCAGCAAGTGTGCAGATGGCACCAAGCTGTGTGGCACAGTC
>WBNM01014654.1:0-10175 GCA_013399055.1 Ramphastos sulfuratus | reverse complement strand
AGGGCCTTTTCCTCTGGGCTGCTTCCAAGACAGAAGCTTCCAAAGCACCATAAACAATGACAGGTACCACTGACTGATTTTCTACCCCTTTAAGCATAGTTGCTGTGACTGCATGGTGGGGGAAGGGAAGCTGGAAGGGAAAGAACTGACAAAATAATTAACAAAATTGAATGAAATTTAATTTGTTTATTAACAAATTAAACAAGAATTTAACTAATGTAAAAGGAAGGGTAGGGAAAGTGGGGGCCCACTGCTGAATGAGGTGGCAGCCCTGATAACTGAGGATGCAGAGAAGGCAGAGTTGCTGTTATGGAAAGCCAAAAATGGGCCTCATACGTTTCCTGGTTTGTCCAGGCATGATCTCCTTCTCCCCTTCCACCTCTGGAGTGTGAAGCGATGCAGTAAAGAGGACAAAAGGCCTGGAGACACTGAGGACCTGACTTGCCCAGACTTGTTTTGCTCCTGTTTACATCCTCTGATAAACAAGGTGCATATTCTTGGCTTCTGCTTACCTTGTACATGACCTGTGTTTTCCCAAATATGGGTAAAACAATCCCCTGGCTTCACCTAATATGGTTAGTTTTGGCAAAGTGCCATTGTGATTGGTTAATCCCCGTTACCAAATGGAGCAATCAAGACTCAGCCAATTGATAAATATGGCTAGGAATTGGAAACAACTCACCATGTGTTGCCATGCCATGCTTCACCTTGCTTTGCCTAGCCAAGCCTTGCCTTGGGGACCAGCAAGCCCTGCTGCTTCAAACCAGCCTTGCTGCTTAACAACAAGCTTTGATGCTTCGAGCTTGTCTACCTGGAAATTTTTCCATGCCTCAGTTTACCAGGGAAAGGCACAAGTGCCTTCACGCCATAGGCAAGAATCATTGCCAAAAGCTGCTGCAAAGTGGTCAGCCTTAGTGTGAACAACCCCATCTGCAGGTAATGACAGTCTAGACCAGGCAGAAGGGGTTTACTGGGAGAGCCAAGTGACTCCAAGCAAGCTGTATTACTGCTACTATTGCAGTCACAGCTATTGAAAGTGGTAAGCTGCTCCTAGCTGGAAAGCCTGCCTATAGAGACCTCACAGCAAGCTGTGTGGTGAGAGAGAGCAGGTTACTGCCACACCGCAGGACATCGTGCTTGCCTGCACACCTGCAAACCTCTGTGCCTCAGCTTGGAGCCCTAGGGAAAAAAAATCTGCCTGAGAACAGATCAAGACCAGGTCAGAGGATACAAGCCCCAGCACCCTGCCAGAGTCCTGAGGAAACTCTGAAAGCTTCCAATGGATACCATACCACTGACAACACCTCTCCAAATGTTTTGGGTACTGTCTGGGACTGTAACGCAGCCCTGGAAATCCAGAGATACTAATTCGTGAGCAAATATTCTAGAAAGCCTCTTCGTAATTAAAGCTCTTTACTTTGGTTCTGCTTACTCTGTAACTGTACCTTCTGCTTCAGCAGAAAGGAGCCTCCCGAGTCCCCCTAGGGCAAGCAGCATAGTGTATCACAGGAATGTCCAAAGTTTACTCTTTGTATTTTGCTAACTTTGCTAATTTGTTTGAAAATTGTTTGGTACTGCCCTATGCACTGTAATCTACTTGCACAACCAAGCATAAAAGACCCAGTAAATAAGTTAAGAAAATAATGTTTGTATTAATAAATAATTAATAATATTATTAACACTCATAATTCATAATCATTATAATACCCATATCATAACAGTTGTTAAATACTTTCTTTGCTTCAGTCTTTACTTCTCAGATCATCCCCTGTAAACTCCAGTCCCCAGATGTAGGAGACGAAGCCTGGAGGAGGGAAGACTCTCCACTTGTCAGTGAAGAGTGTGTTAGGGATCAGTTACACAAATTGGACATTCACAAGTCCATGAGCCCTGATGAGATGCACCCAAGAATGTTGAGAGAACTGCCTGATATTGTTGCTCTGCCACTCTCCATCAATTTTATTAAATCGTGACAAACAGGAGAGGTGCCTGAGGGCTGGAGGAGAGCCAATGTCACTCCAGTCTTCAAAAAGGGGCAAGAAAGAGGTCCCAGGCATCTATAGACCAGTCAGCCTCCCCTACATGCCTGGAAAAATGATGGAGCTGCTCATTCCGAAGGTCATCTGTAAGCAGTTGGAAGAGAAGGTGGGTATCAGGATGTTGTGATAGGTCTAAGGAGGTCAAAATAGGCTTGTACATGTCCTGGCTTGCCCAGACATATTTTTCTGCTTTCCCTCCTTCTGTTTTGGGGAGAGCAACCACGGGAAAGAGGACAAAGGATCTGGAGCCACTAAGTCTGGGGTCTGTGGCCTGCCCAGACCCTGCAGTAAACAAGGTACACAGGGTTGCCTTGTGCAAGGCTGTGTTCTGCCCAAAAAAGAGTAAAGTAAGCCTATAGCTTCACCTAATATGGTCAGTCTTGGCTAACTGTCATTCTGATTGGCTATTCTGTGTCCAAAGGCCTGTTAGCGTCTGGTTGTATGGATAAAAGGAGATGAGCAGGGAGCACAGTGTGCATTCTGCTATTACAAGGTATGTCTGCTATTATACGTGTACTCCACTATTATATCTGCTCTNGAATATTTAATATTAATAAACTATATCAATATTTTTAAAATATAATTTCACAGTAATTAATTATCTTTCCACTATACAGGAGTAGTCCAGACTAACCTGATAACATTCTATGATGTCGTAACCGAATGTGTAGATGCAAGGAGACCAGTGGATGTAGTCTACCTTGACCTTAGCAAGGTTTTTGACACTGTCTCCCATAACAGCCTTGTGAGCAAGCTCAGGAGGTCTGGGATAGAAGAGCAGACAGTGAAAAGGGTTAGGAACTGATTACACAATAGAGTGCAAGGAGTAGTGATTGTGGTGCCAAGTCCATTTGAAGACCTGTGGAGTCCTCCTGAGATCAGTGCCTGAGATCAGCCCTGTTCAACATCTTTATCAATGACATTGATGAGGGGACAGACAGACAGTGTCTGCTCAGCAAGCTTGCTAATGATACTGAACTTAGGGAGGCTTGACTGGCACACCTGGAGGCTGTGCAGCCATTCAGTGAGACTTGGACAGACTGGAGAGCTGGGAAAAGAAGAAACTAATGAGGTTGAACAAGGATAAGTGCAGAGTCCTGCACCTGGGGAAGAATAATAAACTGCACCAATACAGGTTAGGAGGTGAGCTGCTGGAGAGCAGCCCTGTGGAGAAGGACCTAGGATCCCTGGTGGACAGCAAGCTATCCATGGGACAGCAATGTGCCCTTGTGGCCAGGAGGGCTAATGATATCCTGGGGTGCATTAAGAAGAGTGCATCCAGCAGATAAAGGGAGGTCCTCCTCCCCTTCTACTCTGCCCCAGTGAGGCCCCACCTGGAATATTGCATCCAATTCTGGGGTCCCCAGTTCAAGAGAGACAGGGATCTGCTTGAGAGCTGTGTTCCTATGTGACCTGCACTAGATTCTATGGACCTGCTCTGGCAGGCGGGTTGGACCTGAAGATCTCCAGGAGTCCCTTCCAATTGCTAATATCCTGTGATCCTCTGAATTCTTACTCTCAAAGAATTTCAGTCTCTTTCGTGGGCCCACTTATTTTGGTTTACGGTTGTTTGTTTAGTTTAAAACAGATGGTAGTTATGTTGTCTGTATCCAGCCTCCAATAGATTTCACAGGGCTGCATGTGGCTATTCCCTAACCATCTTTAAAAGCCCCATCCCAAGGAACAGTAAGATGTTCAAGTTTGACATGTCTGTGAGAAACAGGCAAAAAATTCTAGAATCCAACCCCCAAAATGGCAATGAGAGTGAAGAGTGACTAAAAACAGGCTGTTTTTTTAAAATTCTATTGCAAATTACAGCTCTTCCACCCATGATATTTGGTGGCCTATGGCTTTTTCTCTTAAATAAGACTGAAGTCCTCAAGTGAAAATAATAAAATAGAAAAGACGGAAATATTGTTTCAGAGGTTGACACAGAGTACAGAAATCCAATTCCTTTCACTGGATATCATTTTAGCTAACACTGGTGAAAACATCTGTTGCTTCGAATTAGCAAAGGGAATTATGAATACTTCAAACTCCTGCATTTACTATCCTTTGTACCAAGTGTCATCATCTGCATGATACTCTCCATCACACAGGCACAAATAAACAGGGATAGTATTAGAGAGAAGAAATACCTTACCGCCATCTATGTGGTCCTTGAGCACTGTATCCAGTTCTGGGCCTCTCNACTGAATGATCTTGAAGGTCTCTTCCAACCTGCTTGATTCTATGATTCTATGATTCTACTGTAGCTAACAGTAAGCTATGACCATTGATTTTTAATATCTTGATCACTGCTACAGTATGCTCATACCCATGCCTTGCAATTACTTCATCATCTTCTCCTTCGGGCAGCAAAACCTTGATCACCTCTTTGTACCAAGCACAGTAAGTAACAGGATGCACTGACATAGAGGAACAGTGGAATGGCTCTGTGTTTGGCTGTCTGGCTCCAGCGTTTTGGTTCAAACAGTTCCCAACGATGAAAACATGATCAAAACGACAAAATGCCCGGGAAACTTTTTGTTATGGCTGACACTCCACCTACTGCCTGCTGCCACACAAGTGCAAACTGTCCTTAGAGACATGAACTAAGTGGCAAAGTAGTGGGAAGGGGGTTGGAATTTCATGGGGTTTGTCAGTTTGAATAAAATCTTTTGTTTCACAGGCAATGTTTAAATGAAATGTAGATTTATCTGGTTTTGCATTGGATTTCTTGCTAAAGCCAAAGCAAAACCATCCACAGAAATTTATGAAATATGCAATGTTTTCCCAGAAGACAGCTTGTTCTCTCTAGGAATATCTTGTTTTTGCTTCTGCAAATGCATATTTTAGATCCACTTATACATGTATTCATACATCTTTTAAAAGCTTCCTTTTTTGTCTATTAAACACATTTTCTGGGTCAGGCTGTGTCTTCATAGCCCCACTCTGCACCAATCAGGTAGTATCTTGAATAGCATTTTATTCCTATATCTGTGTCTCCTAGCAAACTGTGGTATCAAACACTCAGCTTCGAGATGTCACAGCAGGATTGAGTCAACATTTGTTTAAAGCGACTGGAAGTAGTTCTGACAATTAGTAGAAACAGTAGAAAAAAACCCACTCAGGCATGCACAGAGCCAGAAAGAAGGAAGCATACAGTACATTTGTCATGCCAGCATGGTGAACTTTAAAGTATTTCCCACTGCGAAAGCTCTGTCTTCTTTAGTTAGATTAGAGGGGATCGGTTTGACACTTTGATTAATTTGAACAAGAAGGAGCTTTAAAATAATTACCAACTCTTCAGTCCACCTCTTGCATCCATGGTTCTTGGAGAGCTTCAGGATCAGTCACTCATGGCAAGTAGTGATGCTGCTACCAGTTCATCCTCACTTCAGAAGTAAGAGAATTGAGACAAACAGATGTGATGTGACCAAGGTTCCAGAAGCCTAGGAGAGCTGCTAATGGATATATTACTAATTGATTATTGCTCTTCGGATCATTGCGATTGAATACTGGGGTATTTTTTGGTTTGTTTTTTTTTCTTTTCTTTCCCCAGTACAGTTTGTGGATGCTGGAGTGTGTCCAGAGCAGGGCCATGAGTATGATCAGAGGGCTGGAGCACCTCTCCTATGAGGACAGACTGAAAGAGTTGGGGCTGTTCAGTCTGGAGAAGAGGAGGCTCCAAGGTGACCTTATTGTGGCCTTCCAGTATCTGAAGGGGGGCTGCAAAAAGCTGGGGAGGGACTTTTTAGGCTATCAGGTACTGACAGGACTGGGGGGAATGGAGCAAAACTGGAGGTGGGGAGATTCAGACTGGACATGGAGGAGGAAGTTCATCACCATGAGAGTGGTGAGAGCCTGGAATGGGTTGCCCGGGGAGGGGGTTGAGGCCCCATCCTTGGAGGTGTTTAAGGCCAGGCTGGATGAGGCTCTAGCCAGCCTGATGTAGGGTACTGTGTCCCTGCCCATGGTGGGGGATTGGAATTAGATGATCTTTGTGGTCCCTTCCAACCCTAACGGATTCTACGATTCTAACTACTTACTTTAGGGACCAGAATAATCCTCCTTTTGTCATTATTTGTCCAAATGGTATCAGGGAACTGCATTTCTGCCCATTTCCCTTCTTCTATTGAATGAGAATAAAGTCACTTAGCCTTCCTTGAAAATTCCTTGATACTATCTCTGAAAAATTATAGATCATCACAGCAACAAGACTCCATTTTTGCTTTTCCTCATCATAAAGACTTAATAGAAATTGTTTAAAATGAGTGTTCCGGTATTCCTCTGTAATGGCAAAAGGCTGACAGTGTTGCCCTCAAATTGAGCTGAGTAGAGGAAGTGATGATATTGCACTGCCGAAATGTCTCCTTCTCTTCAGCAATTCAGAGCCTTTTGTATTTTATTTCACAATATTTTCACTTCATGGGGTGCATCTGTTGTATTTATGTAATGCCTGAGCCAGAGTTTTAATTATCCTTCAGAAAGGAAGAGGCTGAGGAGGAGACAGGGGAAGGGGAGAGCTGAAAAACCATAGCCCTTGCCATGGGGAAAGCAAACCTAGTGTCCTCCCTCCACTCTACCTCAGGAGTGTAACTATCTCCTAGCTTCTAGCCCAGCACACAGCAAAGACATTCTTTTCCTCAGTTTTCCAGCAGTACCACTTACAGCCAGGCATAGGAAACCAGCACAGCAAAGGCAGTAACACCTCAGCATTGACAGTCATGGATCTTTATCAACAAAAGAACTAGTGCAGTGCCCACTGGACAGCCAGTCCTCAAGGGCAGGATATGAAGGCAAAACCAATAATCTTAACTTCTGTAATGCATGACACATAGGGTTGTTTTTTTTTCCTTTGTGTTATACCCCGAGATCATCGAAGTACCTGCAGGGAGGTATTTCCTCCTCTCTACCTCACAGAGGTACCCTGGTTTTTGTTTGTTCTTGACTTTTGTGCTCTCCAAATCAAAAGTAAAAAAACCTGTCTTATTTTTAAATAACTTCCTTATTCTTTCTTTATTAAGCATCTTACTGCAGCCAGAGGAGAGGTTAAAAGCATCCTGGCAGTGAAACACAGCTTTGTTTTGCGTAGCTTTCTTCCAACAAAATGTTTGCTGGTTTGACTATGACACACACAGAGATAAGTAACGATAGAGAACATCCTGTAAAATTAAGACAGGGATTTGAAGTTTCATACTACTCATGGATATCAGAACCCTTCATGATGATATCTGAAGAGAAAATAAATAAAAAGAGAAGGGAAACACGTAGGTACAATATAGATTAGCATTCTGCACTCACAAGTAATCTTACTGAAATTGCGGCAAAGTGTTGTTGAATAGAAGAGTAAGAAAATCTGCCCTGAATGGGTGGAAGGATGCAGAGAGACAAGACAGAGTCATCCGGAGTCAATCACTGTGTAGCAGCAGCAAAAAGGATTTTCAGGAAGAAAAGGTATGGATGGACTTCTTGCCATGATAAGCAATTCTTTCTTTCTAATGACTGTTACGGAGTCATAGAATCATAGAATGGCTCATGTTGGAAGGGGTCTAGAGATCATCTACTCCAGCCTCCCTGGTATGGGCAGGGACACATCTCAACTATACTTAGTTACTCAAGGCCTTATCCAACCTGGCCTAGAACACCTCCAGGGAGGGGGCATCCACAGTCTTTCTGGACAAGAGTCTCACCACTCTTGTACTGGAGACATTCCTCCTAAAATCTCATCTCCCTCATTTTAAAACCATTCCCCCTTCCTATCAGTGGACACCCTGATGCAAAGTCCCTCTCCAACCTTCCTGTAGGTTCCCTTCGTGTATTGGAAGGCAGCTATAAGGTACTCCCAGAGTCTTCTTCAGGCTGAAGAATGCTACCATGCTCTCCTTGTAAATGAATGGTCAGTAGAGGTGGCCAAAACTTTCATTTTCAGATTTAGGTCCTGTCTGCTGTGTCAACAAAAATACTATCAGGTCACACAATTACTATCTTGTTATGATTTTCCCATGATGTTAACTTTAACTTGTGGAGATGTTTTGGTAACCTTTGGATCATTGTCTGCTCTGCCTCAGGAAAAGACACAGTAACAGGTAGTACAAGCATGTAGTACAGAGCTCACCAATCTCTGTGTGACTTCCAGATCAGAAGGGAATAGGTGTCTTAGGAGAGCAACAATCAAACTTGAAACCTCTATCCTCTGAGACCCCATGCTTCTTGCCTCTTTCAAAGATGAGCTGAAAGCTACAGCCTGACAGGTAATGCAAGGACAATGCTGTTTAGGCTGCTTGCTTCACCTTGCCACATCATCAGATTCAATCAGCAATGACCTTCTCCACTGCGATCCTACCCAAAAGGACCACCTTCTCTTTTCTCCTCCCTTAGTGATGGAATCAGAAAAAAAGTATTTTATGAGGTCTCCTCTTTCTTGCTGTCTGTAGGCTAATGTGAATAACCTGGCATGCACATGGAGCTCAGCACAAGACTGTTCCTCAGAACACTCAGGGTGGGTGGTGTGGAGACTCGTAGTGTTGTCCTGCAGTCGCATGTGCAGGCTCATTTTGTTGTTTAGCTTTAGGATAAAGAAATATACCCACCATTATTTCTCATTCTCTGTCATCATAGTAGCCTTCCAGTATCTGTAGGGGGCCTACAGGAAAGCTGGGGAAGGACTACTTACAAGGTCTTGTAACAACAGGACAAGGAGTAATGGGTTTAAACTGGCAGAGGGGAGATTTAAACTGGATGTTAGGAAGAAGTTCTTTACAGTGTGAGGGTGGTGAGATACTGGCACAGGTTGCCCAGGGAGGTCGCAGCTGCTCTCTCCCTGGAGGTGTTCAAGGCCAGGTTGGATGAGGCCTTGAGCAACCTGTTCTAGTGGGAGGTGTCCCTACCTATGGCCGAGGGTTGGAACTAGATGATCTTTGAGGTCCCTTCCAACCTAAACCATTCTATGATTCTATCTCTCCATCCATCCAATTCATTAGCACACAATTAGAAGGATTAGAAATAAATGTGAAAATGCCCAGCTCTTGTGCCAGTTTGAGTCATACTGGTCCAACCATCCTCCTGGAGGTGGATTTGTGGAGTATGAATGACAGCAGCCTTATTTGCCAATGTCACAGGGTGTACATATTCAGAGATATCCTATCTCCTGGCTGGCCCACAACATAACCTAAGAGGTCCCAGAATCAGTGACAGGCTTCAGAGCCCTGTGGCTTTTCACATGACAACTCTGGTGAGGCTGTGGTGTTTGCTCTAGCATCAGGCTTTTCTCATCTGTTCCCTGGGATAGGACAAGGAGCAATGGATGGAAGCTGCAGCACAGGAGGTTCCACCTCAACACAAGAGGGAACTTCTTTACTGGAAGGGTCCCAGAGCACTGGCACAGGCTCCCCAGAGAGGCTGTGGAGTCTCCGTCTCTGGAGACTTTCAAGGCCTATCTGAATGTGTTCCTGTGTGACCTGAACTAGATTGTATGGTCCTGGTCTGGCAGGGGGGTTGAACTTGATGATCTCTTTGGGTCTCTTCCAACCCCTGACATCCTGTGAGCCTGTGATCATTGCCCAACTTTACCTCATCCTCTGTTTCTGGAGAGTTATTTCCTAATGGTCCTGGTCTGCATAAATTCCCCAGATTAAAGACTGCACAAACTTTAGAAAACAAGATCTCATAGAAAGACTAGAAACTGCTGAGCATGTTTCAGAAATATACAAAAAGCTGTTTGTTTTGGAAAGTTGTAGGTTTTGGCACTGTCTCCCATAACATTCTTATAGTAAATGTAGGAAGTGTGGGTTAGATGAGTGGACAGTGAGGTGGATTGAGAAATGGCCTCATGACAGAGCACAGAGTGTGCAGGTTCTAGTTGGAGGGCTCTAGGTAGTGGTGTTGCCCACAGGTCAGTACTGGATCCAATTTTGTTCAACTCAATCATCAACAACCTGGATGAAGGAATAGAATGTTCTCTTAGTAAGTTTACTGATGATACAAAACTGAGAGGAGTGGCTGACACACCAGAAGTGTGACCTGGATAGGCTGGAGAGATGGGCAGAGGTGAACCTCATGAATTTCAACAAGGGAATGTGTAGAGCCCTGCACCTGAGAAGGAATAATACCATGCACCAGCAAAGGTTACGGGCTGACCTGCTGGAAAGCAGC
>WBNM01014653.1:15938-28923 GCA_013399055.1 Ramphastos sulfuratus | reverse complement strand
GCCGCCGAGCTGGAGGAGCGCTTCGGCCGCGTCCTGGTGAGTGGGGCTGGGGGTCCTACTGCGAGGTGGGGACACACACACTTCAGCTTGAGGGGGTACTGGGGAGGGGGGGGACCCCTGCTTCGCGGGGACACACCCCGAAATCTTGCCCAGGCTTTTTACTATTGGCAGGAGGGGCATTATTAGCAGTGTTATCACCGTCGTTATCAGCATCGTTATCAGCATCGTTACCATCACGTTTTCACTGCTATTATTACTGCTACAGCACCTCGCTCTCCTAGTCTGGTATTTATTACCTTTATTAATGTGCTTATCAGCATTATTTCCTTGCACTCATTTAAAAATTGCTTATTAATTATTATTTTATTACTGACACTAATTTCCCTTCTCCCTCTGTCCCCCACGGAGATGCTCATCCCTTCTCTGGGGACACCCCCCCCCCACCCTGTGGCCACCTTCCCCTCCTCCAGCGCTCCCACAGTTGAGGGGTACCCAGCTCTGAACTCTTGGGGTGTCCCCGGGGACACTCGGCCATGGCAGGGGCCGGCAGCGTGCTGCAGGCGCCCGGTGCTGCGGATGGCCAATGCTCATCTCTTCCTCCTCCTCCTCTTCCTCCTCTTCCTCCTCCTCCTCCTCCTCGCTGCCGTTCTTCCCGGGAAAGCCACCCGGGCGCTGCCGGAGCCGCATTCCCAAGGGCTGCACGGATGGATGTGTGGATGGATGGCAGCTCCTTGGCTGCGGGAGATCGGCCCCGATTCGCTCGCTGCTGTCCTTGAGCGGGGTCGGTTGGCCGTGACCTTCGCCAGGCCGGCCGCGGTGCTACCGGGACACGGCTTCATCCCGCATCCCAAAGATGCTCNCCCGAGGCAGCAGAATCCCCCGGGGGCGGTGGGTACGGGGCTGTTCCGTTCCCTTCTCTCACCGCAGCGTCCCGGATGGGGGATCCTGGCAGGTGCGGGGCGGCCCCGCTCGGACCGGTTCTCGGCGGGCCCGGCCCCGGGGCGGGAGGTGGGGCGGGGGCTAGAGGCGTTCACCGCCCGAGAGCGCCCCGGAGAAGTTGCGAACGGCACCGAGCAGCAGTCTGGAGTCGGGGCTGGGGGGTGGTGTTTCGGGACAAACCGCCCCCGGGCAGCCCTCAGCGTTCCGCCATGGGCAACGCGGCCGGGGGGCTGGAAGGGNGGGTACCCAGCTCTGAACTCTTGGGGTGTCCCCGGGGACACTCGGCCATGGCAGGGGCCGGCAGCGTGCTGCAGGCGCCCGGTGCTGCGGATGGCCAATGCTCATCTCTTCCTCCTCCTCCTCTTCCTCCTCTTCCTCCTCCTCCTCCTCCTCGCTGCCGTTCTTCCCGGGAAAGCCACCCGGGCGCTGCCGGAGCCGCATTCCCAAGGGCTGCACGGATGGATGTGTGGATGGATGGCAGCTCCTTGGCTGCGGGAGATCGGCCCCGATTCGCTCGCTGCTGTCCTTGAGCGGGGTCGGTTGGCCGTGACCTTCGCCAGGCCGGCCGCGGTGCTACCGGGACACGGCTTCATCCCGCATCCCAAAGATGCTCCCTAACGGAGCTTCACGCTGGGAGCTGGGGAAAAAAAAAACCAAAACATCGCTGCTGTAACGCCTGGATCCGTCCCCCGGCGGGAGGCGGAATCCGTTTGCTTGCCGGTCCTGTGCCGTGAACGGCTGCCGGCGGATCTCACTCGACTGCCGGGATGCTGGGATCTGCTGGCTGGGATCCACCATCCCGGCCCCGAGCGCTGCTTGTTGGGAAGGGTTTCATCCGCTGGCGTTTAGAGGATTATTTAGGGATGGGCACCGCGGCCGCTGCCGCCGGCGGCTCTGCTCGGCACGGCTGCGGTGCGATCGCGGTGAAGGGCTTGGCGAGGTGCGGATCCGTGTGGGCCCCCGCCAGAATCTCCAGAGAGGGGATTTGGCCATGGGACACCATCACTTTGGGGGTGCAGGGGTGGTGGAGTTGAGTGGCAGTGTCTGTGATGGCTCCTGGGTGCTATGACAGTCGTGGCAGCAGGGGACGGGCAGCTGGGGACCTCAGGGTGCTTCCGCTGCTGCTGCTGTGAGGCCTCAGGAAGCAGCTTCCAACGGGCTAGGTGGGGGCAGCTCGGGAATCCTGACCAAAAAACGATGGGAAAAGGGGGAAATGATTCTGTAGATGCTCTGTGCCACCTGGACCTCCTCCATCCCGAGGGAAAACCCTTTCCAGGGATCTGGGGACATCCAGGGGCTGGGCTGGGGCCAGACGGGAAGCTGCTGTCTTGTGCAATTCGCTGTCCCAATCTCGCTTCCTCCTTGCACAGGTTCCCTTCCCCCTTCCCATGGCCAGGGGGGCATCAGGACCCCTGGGGGAAGGGGATGAGTGGGGCCCTCTGCTCTCACCCACACACCCCCGCTCCTTGACTTGGCATTCAACTTTTCTACCTCCTGAGCTTGTGAGGGCTGTGAAAGAGGAGGTTGGGAATCTCCCAGTGGGGCACAATCCGGATCCAGCAGGTTGCCATGGTCATGGGGGTGCTGTGAGTGCAGGCTGGTGCAAGACATGTGTGGGACATCCCAGACTGGGAGAACTGGCAGGGCAAAGCCTGGCAGAGAAGCCAGCAGAGGAGTCTAGGAGATCCCGAACCTGTGGTGTGCCAGGAAATGGGGAATTTCCTTTTATTCCCCAACAGTTGGCTTCTCCCCAGCTAGGGCACCGTGGCAGATGCCACTTTGGCAGCGTGATGGGAGGGTTGTCCCCATGCCAAGTGGCTTGGATGTGCCGAGGTGGCTTTTTGGGATGGAGCTGGCAAGATGGGGATGCTCAGATGCTCCTGCTTGGAGCAGTCAGGACTTTCCCTGCTGTGTAGGTTAAGAGGTAGTGATGGGAATCTCTTTGAGTGGATTTGTGAGTGGGGGAGTGTGGTGGGGGTGAAAGTGGGAAGGATTCTGCTGGAGCTGTGTGGACAGGGACTGATGGGGCTGAGGCTGCTCCAGCCTCTGGCAGGGGCTTTGCTGCCTCCTCTCCCAGCATCTAGAGGAGAGGACAGCAAACGTCAGTGCTGCAGATGTTTGCAGATGTTTGCAGATGTGCTGTTGGCCCCAGGGGTGGAACTGGTCACCAGTGAGCCCTGGCTGCCGTGTCGACCTCAGCTCAACCCGGAAAGAAAACTGACACTCAGCTTTCTGCTGGATCCAGCCCCAGCCTGGCCCCAGTATGGTGGCCAGGTCTGACTGGGAGCTGTGCTGGGGTGTCCCCACGGGTGACGTGCCCTGAACAGGCAGAGAAGTGGCCTGAGAACTGCTGTGTGTGGCTGGAGCCAGCTCTGCCTGCACGGGGAGGGTGTCCTGCTGCGGGGATTCCCCTGGGTGGCTGAGTCAGGCCCCTCCTTATGGCTGATCCAGGAGGACATCCCAGTTCAAGGATTCTCCTTGTGTGACTGGATCAGGCCCCCACGTTCCCAGATCCAGGCCTGGATGACCTGGGGGTGCATGTGGGTGCAGAGATCCCAGCTGGTGCAGGTGCAGGGCAGGTGAGGGGGTATCCAGCAGGGATCTGGGCATGGTGGCTGGATAAGGCTCATTCCCACCATCCTATGCTGCAAGAGCTTCTGCTTGGTCTTAAAATAGCAGTGGGAGCAGCACCCACTCCCCTTAGCTGCTCCTCACAGCAGGATCTGGCCATTGATGGGAACCAGACTGCTCCTCCACCAGCTTGGCCCTGCCTGGCACATGGTGGATTTGGGATCTGTCTGGATCCTGGAGGAATGAACTGGTCCTAAGAGTGTGACCCAGCCCAGCTTGCTGCACCTGGGGGCTGAGAGCCCTGGCTGGGCCTGATCCTGGTGGCTGCCAGTGCTGAGCCTCAAGAAGAGGCAAGAGGATGGCTCTGGTGCCACTAAAAGTCACTGGATGGGACATCACAGGAGAGTGATGCTATGGGGCTGGACAGGCCCCAGATTCCCTTGGGTGGGAGCATTGTGTTCCATGGCCACGAGGGATGGACAGTCCTAGGAGTGGTGTGGAGCATCAGCCACCAGCCCAGGTGATGCTGGTCCCTCCCACGGCCGACCTGAGAGTTTCCAGACATGGAAATCCCTCAGCTGCCATCTTGGGGTTGCTTCCTATGCCATGTGCCACTGAGACTTTCCATCCCTCCTCTGAGGACACACATGTCCCCCTGTGCCCTGGGCACGTGGCTCATGGGTTCAGCCTGGTCCTTGCTCCAGCCCACTCATGCCTTGCAGAGGATGCTGCGAGAGCTTCTGCTGGGCTTTGGTGCAGAGCCCAGCCCAGCTCTGCTCACTCACATGTGGAGCAAAACAGAGGCGCCTGACACCCAAAATAGCTCCATCACCCCCCTCAGCCCCCCCCAGCCACCCTCAGCGGCTCCGGCGCCGCCAGAGCTGCGAGATGAGAAGGTCCTTTTGGTACCGGAAGATGTTGTGGGTGCAGCTTTGCCCCACCCCGGGCTTGGTTGTAGTCGTTGGGGGAAGCTCAACCCCACAGCAAAACCCCCCTGAGATAGGAGGTTCCAGGCAGCCACATCCTGGTGGGATGGCATCGTGGGCTCCATGGCACCTCATGTCCCAGCAGGGTTGGTCGGGGGTGTCTGGTGACATCTCTTCAGTGAGGTGGTTCTGAGGCTGCTCCCAGACTGAGGGGGGAGGATGGGGAAACCCCATGCTGGGGTGGGACAAGGATACTGAGTGCTGGGGGTGGGATGTGGCTCCTGGGGACAAGTGTCTGTGGCCCCTTCATCCTTCATCCCCAAGGAGGAAGAGGAGGACCAAGTCCTTCCTCTATCACCTCCATGGTGTTGGGCTACTGCCCTGCCCCACGTCTCCCACCCAGCCCCACATCAGCTGCCTGCCCCACACCTCCTGCAGCACAGGCCCCTCCTCCCCAGCAGGAAACAAGAAACAGTTTCTTGGTGCTGCTGGGGACCACGGCAGAGCCATTTCCTCCCCCTGCAAGCACCACGTGGGTGCAGCCACCACCCAGTTTGTACCCAAACCGTGCCACATCCTGCCACCCACTCAGCCCTGTTTGTGAGGAGGGGACCACAAGGCTTGGTGGCAAAGCCACCTTCATAGGGATGTCCCCAGCACCATTGTGGCAGGGAGCCCATGGGAGGTCCTGTCCCACCGCTGATGCTCAGGCCTGGTTTTTCCAGATCCTGCACATGGTCCCTAGAAGAGGTGTTCCACATGGCAGGTGCCACCATCCCCTCTCTGATGACCAAACAAAGTGTCTCGTGGAGGGTACCACAGGTGCTACCAGAGCCTTGGGTGGGGGGTTTGCGTGTGTGGTCCCTCTAGGCACAGCCCTGTCCCTTGGTCTGACCCTCCTGGAGAGTCCCAAGGATGGCAGCTTGGTGCCATTGCAAAGGGTGCCTCAGCAAAGGGGATGTCCAAGTGCTGCTGCCACCTTGCCTGGGACCCACCTGTCAGCCCTGGTGGCTTCACCACAAGGCTATTTCTGTCCCCACAGCCTAATGTGGCCCTCCCTGCCTGGCTCTCTGCATGAGCCATCTCCTGCTTGAATCCAGCCAAGTGCTGGCTCCTCTCCACCCACACCTGGTTCTGGCTCCTTGTGGAAGCAGCTCGACAGGTCCTTGGTGGAGGCAGGCGTCAAGGTTGCCACTCCTGCCCGCCACCGTGGCACCTCTCCTCTGGGACCTGCTCCTCTGTGGGCAACCAAACCCCTGCAAGATGCCTTTTCCTCAGGGATGTGGTTGACCCAGGGGAGTGTACACCCCAGCATCAGGGGATCCCAAAACTGGAGGTTAAGGGTGACGTGGGGCTGTGCATGGCCTCCATGTGCCAACGTGCCAGCTTGGCAGGGCTCTCAGGCCAGCAGCAGCCTCAGCCCCTGCTTTTCCCTGGGGGTTGGATCACCAAAAATGAGTCTTTTGGGGAAATAAATTGCTTGTGACCCAAGCTGAGCTCCCAGTGTGGCCCAGGCCGTGGTGGGCACCCCAGTAAAGGCTCTGCTGCTCATTCCGTGGTCATTCCATGGTGTTCCTCAGGGACTCGCTGAGCCTCTGAGCACCCCAGTGCCAGGAGCTGCCCCCAGGGCCCCCACAGCCCCCAGGCATGGCACGGAGCCGTTTTGGTAGCCTCCTTGTGCCGTTTGGAGAGCGGAAACCACGTCACATCCTGCCTGGTGGCCCCGGGGGGGTGTTGGGACTGGGGTTATGCAATGGTGGCACACAGGGATGTGGTGACATGCCAGTGCCTGCCCTGACATCATGTCTCGAAAGAAGCACTGATTTCACCAGCCTGTGGTGAGGGGGCTGGGGGTGACCATCACCCCCAGGCAGGGCTCAGACTCCTGGCTCCTCAGCTTGTGCCACCAGCTTGTGTCTCTGTCCCTCACCCCACGGCCTCCTGTTTGGGGACCCCTGTGTGGGGACATTGCTGATGGATCCATCACCAACCATCCAGGGCTGGTGAGATGTTAACATTCTGGGAATGGTGGTGTCCCCATCCTCACACTGGTGTCCTCATCATGCCACCAGTGTGCCATCCTCCCATTGGTGTCCCCATTGTGCCACCAGTGTGGCATCCTCTCATTGGTGTCCCCATCGTGCCACCAGTGTGCCATCCTCCCACTGGTGCCCCCATCGTGCCACCACAGTTGCCATCTTCCCACTGGTGATCCCATGGACTTGCCAGTGTGCCATCCTCCCATTGGTGTCCCCATCATGCCACCAGTGTGCCATCCTCCCATTGGTGTCCCCATCATACCACCAGTGTGCCATCCTCCCAGTGGTGTTCCTATCATGCCACCAGTGTGCCAACCTCCCAGTGGTGTTGCCATGGTCTCACCAGTGTTGCCATCCTCCCACGGGTGTCCCCATCATCCCATGAGTGCCCTCATGCCTCTACTGGTGTCCCCATCATCCCACCACTGAAGGACACTCAGTGCTGTGCCAGCTGTGGGCACAACAGCCCTGGGGGTTGTTTTTGGGGGTGATCCCCAGCCCTGACATTCCTCACCCCACAGAACTCCATGAACCTGCCCCCAGACAAGATGAAGCTGCTCAACCAGTATGACAACGAGAAGAAGTGGGAGCTCATTTGTGACCAGGTGAGGTCCAAGTGCAGTGGTGTCCCCAGTGCCATCTCTGTCCCCAGGTGGCACTGGTGACGTGGGCAGCAGCCTGGCACAGGCCAAGTGCTGACATCCATCTCCGCCAGCGAGACAGTGCCTTATTAAACCTGGTTAAACATTGATGCACAACCATCTGCAGCACGGAGGGGACATGGGGACACGGTGGCTGTCAGAGGGGGGGTGGCACACTGTCCCTGTGCTGTGGGCGGGTGGCCTGGTTTCAGCCTCTCTCTGGGGCCCACAGGAGCGCTTCCAGGTGAGGAATCCACCCTCTGCCTACATCCAGAAGCTGAAGAGCTGCTTGGACACAGGTGGTGTCAGTAGGAAGGTGAGGGCTGCCCCCTCTGCCCCCTGTCCCCATCCTGGGCTGGGTGTGGGGACAATGCCAACAGCTCTCCCTGCCCCCCAGTTCAAGAGGCGAGTGCAGGAGTCGACGCAGGTGCTCCGGGAGCTGGAGATTTCCTTGAGGACCAACTACATCGGGTGAGGAAGGAGTCTGGGCTGTCCCCAGTGTCACCCAGGTGCTGCTGCTGTCCCTGGCACTGCTGTGCCAGGGTCTGGTCTGATGGTGGCTTCAGGCTGTGGGGGTGGCAATGGGATGTGGAGGCTGATGGCCTCGTCCTGCCCCTCAGCCTGGCTCTGGTGGGAGGATGTGGGTGCTGAGTCAGCTGGTTGTGCCGTGGGAGCTATGAGGTCCCATTTTGGCTCTGCCAAGTGGGTGTCACCATGGTACCTCCTGGGTGCAAGGAAGGAGACTGCTCCCCACCTTGGCCCCTCAGCACCTCCTGGTGTGGGTGGGTGCTGAGCTAAGTTCCTGCCACCCAGAGCTGAGCTGTCCTGTTGAGATGGCAGTGGTGGCAGCAAAGCCCTCAGGTTATGTCCCCTGGGCATTAGGAGGTCACCATGGCACCCACCTGCCTTGGAGAGATGCCGCTTCATGTCTGCAGAGTGTTCAGCGCTGGTTGGGGGCCTCTGGCCAGGGGGTGGCTCTGCTGGAGGCCTGGGTGGGGAGAAGGGAGGGTGAGGAGGGCTGGTGGAGCTTACTAACCCCCTGTACCCCCCCAGCTGGGTCCAGGAGTTCCTCAACGAGGAGAACAAAGGGCTGGACGTGCTGCTGGAGTACCTCGCCTTTGCCCAGTGCTCTGTCCCGTACGTTCCCACCGCCTGTCCCCTCCCCAGCTCCCTCGAGTGCCGGGGCGGGGGGGAGGGTGTGTCCCTGGGATGCTCTCTCCCACCATTGAGGTGATGGTGCCAAGGATGCTGCGTGGCTGGGCTTGAGCAGAGCGTCCCCAACACCTCCGCGTCCACATCCCCAGCCCTGGGGACCCCATAGGGCCTGCCAGTCTTGGGGTGCCGTGTGTCACCCATCCCTGTGTCCCCACGGGCCACCAGGTACGACATGGAGAGCGCCGAGAACGGCAGCCCAGGCTCTGACAAGGGCAAGGGCTTGGAGATGTCGCTGGAGGACCTGAGCAAGAGCAACTCCTCGTCCCCCACCCACTACTCCTCCAAAGTGCGGCAGCTCACCGTCAGGTAACGCATGGCGCCGTGCCCCCCGCGCCCCCTCGCCGTGTCCCCCTGCTCTCTGCCTCGCTGCACCCTCAGCTCGGAGAGGGGCTCGGCAGGGAGACGCAGGCCTGCTCCCAATAAAGGGGTCCCCAGCACTGCTCTGGGGACACAAAACCACATCCCGGTGTCTGCGCACAGGGCACAACCCCCGCTGGGGCTGGAGCGGTGCCCCCCCAGCCCTGCTCCTGGAATGCTTTGGGATCCTCGTGGTTAAAAATCCATCCATAAGCAAGGATTGGGGGTGGTCAAGATTTTGCGGAGCAAATGTCACACACACAAACACACGCACATACACACCCCAGTTTAAAACCGGAGTGGAGGAACAGGTCTGCGTCCCCGTGGCCGGTCCCGGTGGCCGGTGGCTGTCGCTTGGTGCCGCTTGTCCCCGCAGCCCCCTTCTAACCCTGCTCTTCTCTTGCACGCTGCCGGGGGACGCGCTGACGGTAGGTGATGGGGTCGGGGTGCTGGTGGGACAGGGACACCCCAGCGGACCTCACTGCTGGTCTCCAGTGTTGGGACGGTGCCCGCAAGGCAACCCCAGTGGGCAGGGGAGGGTCCCAGGCGACACCCCGTCACGGTCATCCCAAGCCGTAATGTGGCACCGTGGGGACCGTGGGGGTCCCTCGCCGCCTGTCAGCAGCACCGGAGGAACCAGGGTGGCCCCTCCAGCCCCAGGGACAGGTCAGGAGTGACGTGGCACCGCTGCAGGGGGTCCCGGCCCTCGTCCCCTAGCCGTGTCCCCAAGCCCGGGTGTCCCCGGGGCGCCGCGGGAGCCCCGTTTCTCCCTCCTGTCCTGCAGGCTCTAACGTGCCTCCAGCTGCTGCCTCTCGAACCGGCACATCCACACCCTCCTCCGCCACGTCCACCCCGGTGTCCCCTGCGGCGCCCCGGGCAGCGATGGGCACAGTTGCCCCAAGTCACCCGGCAGCTCGCACGCGCCCCGGTGAGCNCCCGGTGAGCCTCCGCGACCCGCCGAGTGCACGAGGGGCACCGCACCCCCATCCCATCGCCCACCACCCCCCAGGGTTTCCAGACCGGCGCGGACCTGCCGGTGTCTCCCGCGGGGACGCAACCGCCTGGGTCTTCTGCTGTCATCTCCCCCATCGCTGCTCCCCACCCATGCGCTGCCCTCTGCCCGCTTGCGCTGTGCCCTCTCGGCCGCCCCCGGCCCCGTCTCTCAGCCGCCCTCTCGCCCGCCCAGGCTGAACCCCTCGCACAGCAAGAAGGCTCTGAGGAACTCTCGCCTGGTCAGCCAGAAAGACGACGTCCACCTCTGCATCATGTGTGTCCGTGCCATCATGAACTACCAGGTGGGGCAGGGCAGTGCCCTCTGGCACCCACCTGGGGCTCCTCGAAAGTCTCCAGCACCTGCGGTGCCCATCCTGAGGGGCGGGATTTGGGGTGGCACCTGTTTTCCATCCCTTTGCTCTGGGATGTCTCCCCTCAACCTTGTGTCTGGTAGGGATGTCCCAGAGCATCCCTAGAGTGGGGGTAGACACATGACCTCATTGACCCCATTAATGCTCCCCTTCCCCCCAAGTCTGGCTTCAGCCTGGTGATGAACCACCCAGCCTGTGTCAATGAGATCACGCTCAGCCTCAACAACAAGAGTGCCAGGTAGGACCCACTCCTGGCCACACAATGCCTGTGCCCTTGCCCACCTCGTGGCCCTCACCCACTCCGTGTCTCTGCAGGACCAAGGCACTGGTTCTGGAGCTGCTGGCTGCCGTCTGCCTCGTCCGGGGTGGCCATGACATCATCCTGGCTGCCTTTGACAACTTCAAGGAGGTGAGTCCCCAGCAGAGATGTGTCCCCATGCTGGCACCCTGGCTGAGCGCTCTGGCTGGGCTCGTGGCTCAGTTTCCCTGCGTGTGCCAGAGCCCTGTGCCATCAGGGCACTCCGCAAGCGCCCATCCCACCGCTCGTGCAGGGACGCTCCAGCCCTTGGGCTCGGTGTCCCCATAGCAGTGCATGTGCCCAGGGCTGGGCTGGGTGCCAGGCAGCACCCGTGAGGATTGGGATGGCATCACTGACAGGTGCCTGCTGCCCTGTCAACCCCCTGAGTGCCCACCCTGGCCATGTGCTTCCTGGCCTCACCCCCCTGCTCCCACCCAGGTCTGTGGGGAGAAGAATCGCTTTGAGAAGCTGATGGAGTATTTCCGAAACGAGGACACCAACATCGACTTCATGGTGAGTGGCTGCTGCGGCTGGAGCTGTCCCCATGCCACCGTGTGCTGGGGGTGCCATGTCCCAGGGGCTGCCAAGCTGTTGTACTGTCCTCAGAGCATCTCATCCCCAAGAGCTGCTGAGCCAACATATTGTCCCCAGGCCATCGTGTCCCCAAGGGCTGCAGAGCCTCCATTCTGTCCTCAGGCCATCACATCCCCAAGGGCTGCTGAGTCACCATACTGTCCTCAGGCCATCATGTCCCCAAGGGCTACTGAGCCACCATACTGTCCTCAGGTCATCATGTCCCCAAGGGCTACTGAGCCACCATGATGTCCCCAGGCCATCACATCCCCAAGGGCTGCTGAGCCACCATACTGCCCCAGGCCATCATGTCCCCAAGGGCTACTGAGCCACCATACTACCCCAGGCCATCATGTCCCCAAGGGCTACTGAGCCACCATACTGTTCTCAGGCCATCATGTCCCCAAGGGCTGCAGAGCCACTATGATGTCCCCAGGCCATCACATCCCCAAGGGCTGCTGAGCCACCATACTGTCCCCAGGCCATCATGTCCCCAAGGGCTGCTGAGCTGCTGTTCCTCCCCCAGCTCCTCACATCCCCAAGGCCGTGAAGCTCTCACATGTTCCTCGGGGGCCATCATGTCCCCAAGGGCTGCTGAGCTGCTGTTCCTCCCCCAGCTCCTCACATCCCCAAGGCCGTGAGACTCTCACATGTTCCTCGGGGGAAGATCTGCCCGAGGGGCACTGATCCACTGTGTGACACCCAGGGCACCATGCTCCCGAGGGCAGCTGGGCCACGGTGCCCTACAGGTGGCTGTGCTGGTGGCCATGTTGGTGGCCGTGCTGGTGGCCATGTCGGTGGCCGTGCTGAGCCTGTCCCTGTCCCGCAGGTGGCCTGCATGCAGTTCATCAACATCGTGGTGCACTCGGTGGAGAACATGAACTTCCGAGTGTCCCTGCAGTACGAGTTCACCCACCTGGGGCTGGACCAGTACCTGGAGGTGAGTGCCCCTGCGCCGCCGCCGCAGCCGGGTGGGTGTTGGGGGGGTGGTACCCCTGGCCGTGACGGCGCCGCCGCCTGTCCCGTGGCAGAGCCTCCGCCTCACCGAGAGCGACAAGCTGCAGGTGCAGATCCAAGCCTACCTGGACAATGTCTTCGACGTGGGCGCCATGCTGGAGGACTCGGAGACCAAGACGGCGGTGCTGGAGCACATGGAGGAGCTGCAGGAGCAGATCGGCCAGGTGGGACGTGGGCGCGTGGGCAGGAGCTGCTGACGCAAGCCCGGAGGGAGGGATGGGGCTGAGGGCTGCCACTTCGTCCCCCACAGCTGACGGAGAAGCTGCAGGATGCGGAGAACGACTCCATGGCCAAGATAGCGGAGCTGGAGAAGCAGCTGAGCCAGGCGCGGCGGGAGCTGGAGGTGCTGCGGGTGAGCGCCCCTGGGTCCTGCGGCGCCGGAGGAAGGGATGGGTGCTGGGAGGAGCGGGGTTCGAGGGGAGCCCCGACGGGGACACCAGTGACGAAGTGGGGCTTGTGACCGCCGCAGGAGCAGCTGAGCCCACCGCAGCTGCCCAGCCCGCCGGCCCCGCAGCCCCAGGACTGCTACCGGCTGGCGCTGGAGCGGCGGCTGGTGGAGCTGGAGGAGAAGGGGCTGGTGCAGATCCTGCGTGGGCCCGACGGAGATGTCGCCATCGAAATCGTCCCCGTTGTCATAGAAACGCCGGCAGCCCCCGTGGTTACCGGAGAGCCCGCGGACACCGCCGAAACCACTGCCGCCACCACCGCTGCCATCAGCGGCACCAGCACAGGTACCGTGGGTGCGGGGGCATGGTGGTAGCTCGGGATGTCTCCGTCCCGGTGGGGACAGCTGACCCAGAGGAGGGGTGGCAGAGAAACTGAGGCGAGGGAGTGAGGATGTGCCTGGGGGACCCCGAGCCGCTGGCTGGCAGAGGGGATGTGCTGGGGGCACCATGTGCCCTGTGCCACCATCTCACCCACCTCTTCTTTCCCTTGCAGATGCTCCAGCTCCGGATCCAGCCCCAGCTCCTCCCCCAATCCCCGCTGCTCCTCCAGCTCCTCCCCCTCCGCCCCCACCTCCTTTGCCAGGGGCCGCACCTGGTCC
>WBNM01014653.1:1755-12408 GCA_013399055.1 Ramphastos sulfuratus | reverse complement strand
TGTCCCTGTGTCCTGTGTCCTGGTGTCCCTGTGTCCTGTGTGCTGGTGTCCCTGTGTCCTGTGTCCTGCTGTCCTTCTGTCCTGTCTGCTGCTGTGCCTGTGTCCTGTGTGCTCGTGTCACTGCCCAGGGAGCAGCCATGGGAGTGGAGGGACACCAGGACCAGCTGTGCCAATGGAGGGATGTGGGAACCTGCTGTGGGATGGAAGGATGCAGAGACAATTTCTAGGGTTTGGAGAGGGGTGGAGAGAGGCTATAGGGATGCAGGGACCAATCCTGGGGATGGAGTGACACAGGTATTAGCTATGGGGATGGTGGGATAAAAGGACCATCTCTAGGGTTTGGAGAGGCATGGGAAGGAGCTGAAGGGATGGAGATACACCAGAAGTAGCTGTGGGGTGAGAAGGATGCAGAGACCACATATGGAGTGATGCAGGGACCAGGTGTGTGGATGGAGGAAGATGGGTACCTGCTGTGAGCATGGAGGGATGCAGGGACCAGGTGTGTGGTTGGAGGAAGATGGGTACCTGCCATGAGGATGGAGTGATGCAGGGACCAGGTGTGTGGATGGAGGAAGATGGGTACCTGCCATGAGGATGGAGGGATGCAGGGACCAGTTGGGGATAGAGGAAGATGGGTACCTGTCATGAGGATGGAGGGATGCAGGGACCAGTTGGGGATAGAGGAAGATGGGTACCTGCCATGAGGATGGAGTGATGCAGGGACCAGTTGGGGATGGAGGGACTTGGGAACCAGCCATGGGAATGGAGGGATGCAAGGAGCAGTTGAGGGTGGAGGAGAAAGATGGGAACCAGCCTTGGGGATGGAGTGAGATGTGAACCAGCTGTGTGGATGGAGGGATGCAGGACCTGCCCTGGGCACCAGAGCCTGTCCTGAGTAGGGGGCAGTAGCGTGGGTGGGCTGTGGGTTGGGGCTGACACTGCTGTCTGCCAGCTGCTGGAGATGAAGTCCACAGACCGCAAGCAGACGCTGCTGCATTACCTGGTGCGGGTGATCACCGAGAAGTACCCCGAGCTGGTTGGCTTCCACACCGAGCTGCACTTCCTCGACAAGGCTGGCACAGGTAGCCCACGGGCACTGGGCTGGGGGCATCATGGCAGGCTGCAGCCCTGCCATGGGAGCTCTCCAAGCCTGCCCTGACCCTGGCACTGCTTCCTCCCCAGTCTCCCTGGATGGTGTGCTGCAGGATGTGAGGAGCCTGCAGCAGGGCATGGAGCTGACCCGCAAGGAGTTCATGCGGCAGGACGACAGCCTCGTGCTCAAGGAGTTCCTTAAGGTCAACTCAGAGGTGATGGAGAAGCTGCAGGCTGACAGCAAAACTGCCAAGGTGGGTGCTAGGGGTAGTGTGGGGTCATGGGGCAGGACTGAGCCTTTCCATTGTTGCATGGGGACACCCCAGGGTGCCCTCTGTTCATGTCTCTGCCCCATGGGAGAGGGTCCTGGTTGGGACATGGCTCCGGCAGGAGATCTGCGAGGGATGTGGAAGGGAATGGTGAGGTGGGAGAGGCTGGAAGGAGGTGGTGGGCGATGGGGTGCTGCTGCTGGGCCCCAGCCCCAGGATCAGGGTGTCTCTGCCTGCAGGAGGCATATGAGGCGGCTGTGGAGTACTTCGGGGAGAACCCCAAGACCAGTCCCCCCACCACCTTCTTCCCCATGTTCATGCGATTCATCAGAGCCTACAAGGTAGGAGAGGATCCTGTTTCTGGGGATTGGGAGGAGATCTGGGGTCCAGAAGTGTCTGACCCCACTTTGGGGCAACATGAGGCTGGGGACTTGTGGGACAGATCGATCCGGGGGGGCTCAATGATGTCCCTTAGCATGGCTGGAGATGCTGGAGCTGGGTTGGGGTGAGCTGGGGGCTGCTGAGGGGAGAAAGGGTGGGGGCTGCAGTCATGCAGCAGTAGTCCCCCAGCTCAGCACACCCTCCCTGTGCCTCCCCCAGAAAGCAGAACAGGACATTGAGCTGTGGAAGAAACAAGAGGCTGCAGCCAAAGAGGCAGAATCTGGCAACCCCCGCGAGGAGCAGCCCGAGGTGAAGGTCCCACAAAACTCTGTCCTCTGGGGCAGCCCCTCTGGGTTGCTGGGTGGGGAAGGGCCAAGCAGGTCCTGGTGAGGGAAAGCTGGGGGTGGGGCAAAGGTGAGGATGCCTCATCTCTGTGGTGCAGAGGGAGGCTGTGCTGTTGACCCCCACTTGCTGTCCCCACTGCAGCTGCCCATCCAGAAGGCCAAGCGGCAGCAGATGGATATGATCGCGGAGCTGAAGAAGAGGCAGATGGTGAAGGAGCCTCTCATGTACGAAGAAAAAGATGGAGCCATTGAGGACATCATTTCAGGTGAGTGCCCAGGGGTCCCCTCGCAGTCCTTGGAGCCAGCAGGGAGACCCTTGGTGATGGAAGGCTGCAGGGACAGTCACACTCTGGAGCTGGAGAGATGCCAAGCTCCATCCTGAGGACCAAACCCACCTGTAGCACCTTCCCATTCCAAGTGGCACTGGACACAGCACAGCTGCCAAGTGCTCTCTGCCCTGTCTCATAGCTCTTCCTCCTCTTCTGCTTCTTCCTTCTCTCTCCTCCTCCTTCTGCTGGCTTCGCTCTGCATTGCTCTGCTCAGCTCTGAAAACTGTCCCTTTCACGGCCCGGACGGGCAAGCGCTCGTCCCGGCTCTTCTGCGACGTCAGTTTCAACGAGGAGAGTCCTCTGTAGGTAAGGAGGATATGGCAGGGGCTGCCAGGCTGTGCCAACCTGCTGGCTTCTCGGCCCATCATCACCTTGAGCTGTGTGGCAGTGCTGAACTCAGCTCTGCCCCACGCTGAAAGCCAACCTCGGGGGCACCATGGTGGCAGCGCTGGGTGACAGGATCCCACAGGATCCCAGGATGTCAGGGGTTGGAAGGGACCCAAAGAGCTCATCCAGTCCAACCCCCCCTGCCAGAGCAGGACCAGACAATCCAGATCGGGGCACACAGGAATATATCCAGACAGGGCTGGAAAGGCTCTAGAGAAGGAGACTGCCCAACCTCTCTGGGCAGCCTGTGCCAGGGCTCTGGGACCCTTCCAGGCAAGAAGTTGTCCCTTGTGTTGAGTTGGAACTTCCTGTGCTTCAGCTTCCATCCATTGCTCCTTGTCCTATCCCAGGCAGCAGTGAGCAGAGCCTGTCCCCCCCCTCCTGACCCCCAGCCCTCGGATAGTTATTAACGTTGATTAGATCCTCTCTCAGGCTTCTCTTCTCCAGACTAAGCAGCCCCAGGGGCCGAGGGGTAGGATCCTGCAGGCTGCTCGTCGGTAGCTGCTGCTCCTCCTGTCCCTGCTTGCCCTGTCTCGGGCTTCTGAGCATCCTCGTCCCCAGATGCGGTGACTCCAGGGTGGTGGGGGGTGACCAGGTGCCCGCTGCTCGGGGTGGGCAGACGGAGCTGAGCCTGTGGTGGTGTCTCCGGCGCAGATCTGCGGAACAACCCCTACCGGCGAGCCGACAAGAGCCGCGGCAGCGCCAGGAGACGGCCCGGGGGGCAGAGCCTGCAGACGACGCCGGACATCTCGCTGTGACCGGCACCGTCCCTGCAGCCACCGGGACCGGGGCAGGACCATCCTCCCGACGTGGAAGGGACCAGAGAATGTCAGCCCAGCAGCCCGGGACGACGCGGGGCACGGGGCCAGTGCCCGCTCCCACCCTGCCTGCCCTTGGGTCCGGCGCAGGGATCTCCGGTGCTTGCTTAGCCATGCCCCTGAGCTCCTCTCCTGGCTGGCAGGGCTGGGAACCCTCCTGGGTACGAGCAGGGAAGGGGGGGGGGGGGCATAGAACGGGCGCCACCTTGTCCTGGTAAGGAAGGAGAGGCTGCCCCAGCCCAGAGCTGCTCTGCTACACGCTTGACTCGGGCTCAGCCCTGGTGTGCCCCACTTCAGCTCGCTGGTGCTTTGGATTTCCCACTGCAGAGAGGCTGTCAGCCAGGGCTGCTCGGCCCCTGCGCCTCCTCCCCCGGCTCCTCTGGCCACTGAGCCCTCTGCTGCAGAGCTGAGCAGGCAGGGGATGCTTCTCTCCAGCAAGGAGCCAGCTGCAAAGATCCCACCCTGGGCACTTCCCCCACCCCAGGAGCTAGCAGGGGTGCTATTTTACAGCCATTTTATGTCTTCCTTAAAACTTCTCTGTGCTATGGGAGCAGGGACTGCAACGCCAGGGTCTCCTCAGGATTGTAGAGCTGTGGTGAGCAGCACTGGGCTGTGCCTCGCTGCAGGGACTGGAACACCCCCATCGAGGGTCTCGCCTGAAGCCGTGGGGAGCAGCACTGAGCTATTCCGTCACAGGGGAGGCTCTGTAGCTCTGCAGCAGGTTTAGGGATTTGCTGTCCTCACACCTGTACGAGGTGGTTCCCAACTCTGCCTCTTGCATCCCAGCAGCTGGAGCCTCTTGGAGACAACAGCGACCTTGGGGAGCTTTAGGCAGCAGTTTTAGGGGGTGACCTGCAGCAGGTGCTGGGCAGCTCCAACCCCTCAAAACCCCCATTCCAAATGCTGCAGGGTCACTGCTGAAGCCCCTCAGGACACAGCCTAGGGAGCTGCAGAAGCCTCCAGACAAGGCACTGGACTGGGTCCTGTCCTGCTGCCCAGCAGTAAACCCAAACCCTGCTCTGTCGCAGTTAACCTCTTTGTGCGTTTGCTTTGGCCCTCGCTCACCCCCGCTGCCAGCACACCAGGTGCCACCTACCTTCTCCAGCACACCAGGTGCCACCTAGCTTCTGGAGCATACCAGGTACCACCTAACTTCTCCAGCACACCAGGTGCCACCTAGCTTCTGGAGCATACCAGGTACCACCTACCTTCTCCAGAACACCAGGTGCCACCTAGCTTCTGGAGCATACCAGGTGCCACCTACCTTCTCCAGAACACCAGGTGCCACCTAGCTTCTGGAGCATACCAGGTGCCACCTACCTTCTCCAGAACACCAGGTGCCACCTAACCTCTCCAGGACACCAGGTGCCACCCCTGTCCTTGCCAGCCCCAGCTTTTGGACCAGGGCAGGTCCTTGCTGAGAGCCTGAGCAGCCTCTGCTGTGCTGTAATTAGAGCTGCCAAACGCCGCCCGGCTCCACGTCACCCCCATGCTCCCAGGGGGGACCTGGCTTTGTAACTTATCAATGCCTTCAGGCCAGAGCTGTAAAACCTCACCTGCTGATTTCTAGACATTATTTTTATATATGGAGAGCCTGGAAAATCTAAAGCAGAACTGGTAATAAACCCACTCTAAGGACCAAGTGTGTCTGTGAGAAGGGGAGAAGCTTGCCAGGGAGGGAGATGCTGCAGTGGGTGGAGGGATGGATGCCCTGGTGAGACACAGCTCACATCCTGGGTTCAGTTTGGGACTTCTCACTCCAGGAGAGGAATTGAAGGGCTGGAGTAGATCCAGAGAAGGGCCACAAAGCTGGGAAGAGTCTGGATAAGATGGGTGGGGAGGAGCAGCTGAGGGAGCTGGGGGTGTGCAGTGTGGAGAAGAGGAGGCTGAGGGAGACCTCATTGTTCTCTGCAGCTCCCTGAAGGGAGGCTGCAGCCAGGTGGGGGTTGGGCTCTGCTCCCAAGGAACAAGTGACAGAACACAAGAGAAAATGGCCTCACATTGCACTGTGAGAGGTTCAGGTTGGACATGAGGAACAATTTCTTCCCCTTGAGGGTTGTCCATGCCCTACCCAGGCTGCCCAGGGCAGTGGTGGAGTCCCCATCCCTGGGGGGGTTTTTCAAAGCTGTGGTGCTGAGGGCCATGGTTTAGTGGTGCCCTGGCAGAGGGTAACAGCTGAACCTGATGACCTTAAAGCTCTCTCCCACCCAGAATGATTCTGTGCAGGAGCTGCTGCCTGTTGCTCTGCTATCAACATGTAAGGGACAGCTGCCAGCAGTGGTGCCCAAGCTCCCTTGGGCACTGTTTTAGTCAAAGATGTTTCTGCCTTGCCCCTGCCTGCAGCTGGGGTAGGACAACTCCAAGACTCTGCTCAGCTCCATCCAGGACTGGCAGGGGTGAGCTAACAGGGATGAGAGTGCCACAGAGCAACAGGAGGGAAAAGCAAAGGGAAAAGCCAGACCTTGTGGCTCTTCCCTGGGGCAGTGCCACCCTCTGTCCACACAAGCATCCCTTAAGAGGCTACCAGAGCCCATCTCTGCTGGGCTCCCATGGTGAGGTCACAGCTTCTGCCACCCACAGTGTGGAGGAGCAGATGGCTCAGGGAGAGAGAGAGTGGTGAGACACTGGCACAGGTTGAGGGTGGTGAGACACTGGCACAGGTTGAGGGTGGTGAGACACTGGCACAGGTTGCCCAGGGAGGTTGTGGAGCACAGAATCACCCAACGTGATCTTTGATCACGTTGGGTGATTCTGTGCTCCACAACCTCCCTGCAGCTCTTCTGTGCTCCACAACCTCCCCAGAGGTGTTCAGCACCAGGTTGGATGAATCCTTGAGCAACCTGTTCCAGTGGGAGTTGTCTCTGCCTATGGCAGGAGGTTGGAGCTGGATGAGCTTTGAGGTCTCTTCCAACCTAAACCACTCTCTATGAAATCCAGCACAAGGTCCAGGGCAAAGGCCAGCACAGGCTGTTCCTCACTGCTGCTCAGGTCCTGTCTCCTCCAAGACCACCTCCTGGTGGCCTAATGCCTCCCTAAGCTGATCTTCACAGGCAAGGCCAGTGACCAAAGCCCCACTTTTGTTTTGATCTGTGTTCACAGCACCAAACACAGGCACCTGCTGCCAAACCTCCCCCTTCTCAGTTTGGGGTTGCTATGACCCTGAAGCCACCAGCACAGCTCTGATGCATGGTGCTGGTTGGGACACCAAGAGAGTAGCCAAGGGGAGATCAACAGCTCCTGCCCCAGCAGGACTTGCTGACAGGTGTGGGTGAGCCTCCAGAGCTCTCTCTGCCTGTCCTGGTCTCTCTCTCCATCTCAGACCTACTTTTCCCACTGCTGAGGGCAAGATTCATGAGGGCCATCCTCTGCAGTGGGAGAGGAGGAGGAAAAGAGAAATCTCCCTGCTGACAGAGATGGCAAAGCATTGAGCTCAGATCTGTCACAAGTGCTGCTGCTGCCTCCTCCCACCCAGGAATGCAGCCCCCAAAACTTGGGCACCACACAGCAGAGCTCACCCAGGCCTTGCTTCCCTTCCTCCTGGGCTCTTCCAAACCCCCAGCAAGGAGAACAAAGAAGCTTTTGGGTTTGCTTTTGTTTTTCTTCAGCTTTATTTTTTTTTTTTGTCCCTGTGAAAATGCAGGTCAAAATCCTTAATGTCAAGAAATCACAGTTGTATAAAGTGTCATTGGATCAGCAGGAGCCCATCCCAGAGCACCTTCACCCACACCAGGGCTGCCCATCCCATCCCAGCACCTTCACCCACACCAGGGCTGCCCATCCCAGAGGGACCCCCAGACTGCTCTGCCAGCAGTGACTCTCCCAGCCTTTGGGAAGGAGCTACCTGACAAGAGCCATTGGTGGTTATCACACTGACTGCTCTTTGCCCTCTCTGCCCTCAAGTGGGGCTCTAAGCCTAACTTCAGTCTTAGATCTAAGAACTAAAGACCACTTAAGACAGAGTTCTGGCCAAAACCTGGCATGGGTGACAAAAAGCTTCCCTGATTTCCTCTCCTGCCAGCCTCGATCTGCAAGTTGGACTTCTGATGCTTGTCACAGCCAAAAGGAGCAGCCAAATGAAGAGAAAACTCCTGGCAGCATGAGAGAGCTGTGGAGAACTCAAAGTGGCAGGCAGCAAACCCCTGGAGACCCTCCTGGAGGAGAAGCTCAGCTCAGGACGGGAGGAAAGCACCACAGGGCTGGGGGTTGAGCTGCAGCTTCTTTCCCATCCGTGGGGGCTGCTGATGCCAGGGCCCAGCTGTCACCTAGGAGACTGGGAGGTGGAAATCTGCAGCCTCCATTTGTCACTTGAGATGGCAGCAGGATGGAGATGCAGGCTACTGCTGGTGTGAGAGGCCAGCAGAACGTGGCCACCTCCATCCACCCGGCAGAGACATTCTGGCTTCACAAGGGTTAAAAGCCTCTGCCCCTCCCTGTAGGCGGCCTGAGATTAAGGTTAATGCTACAGATGAAGCTCAGAAGTGCTGTCAGCAGAGGGCTGCTGCATCCCACCCTGCTGCTCAGCACCACTCAGTCTCACACCGCTGGACAAACCTCCCCTGGCCCCTCGGAGCCTGCTGCAGGCAGCAGAAGCCACCAGGTGCAGCCTTTGGGAAGGGAGCAGCCCAGGCTTTGGCGTCACCAGCAGCCATGTGTCACCCACAGCCGTGTGTCACATCACCAACAGCCTCTTCCTACATGCAACCATCAGGTTCTCCTCCTCCTCCTCCTCCCTCAGAGGAAGCCTAGGAAGGGTGCCAGGCGTGGGGAGGTTGGTTGGTGCTCGGGAGCTCCTGGGAACCCAGGAGAGGCTTCTTTGATCCTGCCTGCTGCAGAGCTTACACTCTGTAGTAGTTTAAGGCATCTGAACAAAAGGAGTGAAGCCAAGCTCCCCATTGCCCCCCACTCCTTCCTGGCAGACCTGTGCCTCCTGAGCTCATTGGTTACCAAAAGCTCATCCTGTGGTGCCTCAGGCAGAATTCGGTGCCTGTTTGGGACCAGGCATTAAGTGCTTCAGAACAAAAAGTGCTATCAAAGCTACACCCACGGTGCTGACAGGTTCCATTTCTTCTTCAAGAGCTCCACTCTTTGCTTCCATCACAAACTTCAGTTCTGCCTGGTGCACCAGCACCAGCTGATGGCCTGGGAGACCAAAGGGAAGGGTATCAGCTCCTCAGGGAGCTTCGCTCCTCAAACAGCAGGACCAGAGCAGAACTTCTCCCAGCTGAAGTGAGCCTCACTTGAGAGAGCTGCCAACATTCCTGCCCTGCTGTGTCCCCCCACAGTGTGTCCCTCACTTTTTTGGGAGCTGTTTCTCTGCTCAGGCTGGGTGTGGGCAGTCCCTGCTCAGAGCCCACTGCAGTCACAGGGCTCTGGCAGTGCCACCACACAGCACCACTGACCGCGGTGTGCAGGTATGCAGGGACCTCGAGTCCTGAGCAAGCACCTTCACAGCTCCCACCTCCCCCTGCTCTTGTTCTGGGCTCAGCAGGGCTGCTCCCACTCCCCCATCTGAATCTGAGCCCTGCAGTTTCAGCATACTCCAAAGAACTCACAAACAGTACAAAGCAGCTCAGGAGGGCTGGAGGCGCTCAGGGCCCAGCTGCCCTCCACACTGCCTCAGCACATTGTGGTGTAAGGGGAGCAGCAGGAAGCCTGGGGCCAGTCCCTCGGTGGTCAGGACAGGCTGGGCTCACACACCACACACAGCTGGGGTCCTGCCCTCCACCAGCCAGCTCCACACTCAGACCTTGTCTGAACTGACAGAGCTGCTGCTCCCTCCAAGGGGCAGTTTGCCTCACGCCCCAGGCCAGCGGTGCAGAGAGGACAGAGGAGCACAAGCCCTCCTGCCTGCCCACCAAGGAGCAGCACCAGCCCCTCTCCTGCCCCACCTGGCAGCCAGTGTCAGCAGCGCCAGCAGAGAGCGAGCAGCAGCTCCTGAGTCGGGAGGAGACCTGAAGATGAGAGCTGCAGGCAGAGCTCTTTCTGGGAACAAAGCTCTTTTCTGATTCAAGGAGGAAGTGTCTGCGGGGAAGGGTGGGAGGTGAAACCAAGAACCCAGCTACTTACTGCTGTTGATTTCTCCCCTGCAAGAGGCTCGAGGTAGAGATGATGCTACCCAAAGCCTACAGAAACGTTGAGTTTCTCCTCCAGCTAGAAGGAAGTCAGGCAGCTCCCCTCAGCACAACCACCCACGGCTACCACCGCCGAGGACACTCAACCTCCTCCTGCGGGCAAGCCCAGCAGCTGCCCCTTCAGAGCCTGAGCAACAGCAGCTCTCACCCCATCCCCCTCTCCTCCTGAGAAGCACAATCATATTCCTCTGAAAAGCAGGAACTTCCACCCACCAGTCTCAAGCTCAACCTAACACTCACACCCAAACAAGTCATTCCCACTCTTCTGGGGAACATCTAAGCTCAGGATGTGTCTTGGAACTGGATCAGAGCAGGCAACAGAAGTGAGGCCCCAGAGCAGTGAGCTGCTGACCACTATCCTACTGCAGCACAAAACACCAGCACCTGCACGTGGTGCTCCATGGCAGGGGTGCTTGGAAGCTTCTGCAATTCCTTCTTCTGACAAGGTCAAAGCCTCCCAAGCAGGAGTGGCTTCATGGCCTGTTCTCCAGTTGGCCGTGCTTGACGCGCCAGGCCCAGCTGAGGCTGCAGTCAGGGGCAAGGGTGCACTGCAGCTCGATGCCAGAGTCTGGCACCTCCATGTCGTAGTGAACTGGGTGCCCTTCTTTAGTGACCAGGCTGAAAGCAGGGACTGGGATCTGTGAAGAAGAAGAAACAGATCTGAGCTGCACTCCCAAGTCTCTGTGGCGACGTCAGAAAAATCAGAGAAGAGAATCAGGGAATGGTTTAGGTTGGAAGGGAGCTCAGAGCTCAGCCAGTTGCAACCCTCCTGTGCCATAGGCAGGGGCAGATCAGGATAGAACAGGTTGCTCAAGGCCTCAGCCAGCCTGGTCCTGAACACCTTCAGGGAGGTTGTGGAGCACAGAATCACCCAACGTGATCAAAGATCACGTTGGGTGATT
>WBNM01014652.1:5463-25659 GCA_013399055.1 Ramphastos sulfuratus | reverse complement strand
CTGAGGAGAGCAGGATAAAGGGGGTAGAATCCTGTCCCTTGCCCTGCTTGCTGATACTCTACAGGGATCTGGCAGATCCTCATAGCTTACTATATGTGCATTCCATTAAATACTTCCTCTTCTATGCAAGTCCTTGTTTTCAGCATAGATCCAAACAGATCTCATGGGTTGAGTTGAATCTGCTGCTGATATTCACTACCATGCAGCTGTCAGAGGTTTCCCAGGGCAGTCTTGTGGAATGAAGTTGGAGCATTTCTCAGGGAGATGAATGCTTGCTGCTGTGGAGCAATGGGCAGAGGATGTCAGACCCAAATCCCCGTTTTGGTTGGCTCAGATTAATAGTGCAACCCTCATGCTGCTCAGTCTTATAAGAAACTCAATCTATTTGTGCTCTTTTCAATTTTCATTGTTATTGAAAATTATCTTTTGTGAGCATGACTAACGAGGCTGCTACATGCATAAGGTAATTCATATTCTTCAGAGTTAAGCTCAGCTCTGTGCATGCTTGGAGACAGAGTGTCTTGGAGACAGTCCACCTTCTGCACTCCTGTTCCTCTAACAAGAATTTTTACCACAGGAGCTACTGAGTAAGAGGACCCCTGATTAGGAAACAAAACTGCACATATGCACCATGGGATGGTGTGAGTGCCCAGAACTGGANGAGGTCCCTTCTAACCTTACCATGATTTCTGCACTGCCCCTGAGCTGGTGCCCTAAGCTGTACCAGGGTATGTCAGTGCCAAGTGCTGCAAAGTCCAAGTTCTCTCTGTCCTTAAGAGCCTGCTGCAGCAAGGAAGAGAAGGGGTGAGAGGCTGGAAGATGTTGCCTCCATGTGAAGGATAAAGTAGCACCTTGCTTAAGGGCGTGCTCAGGGGTCTGTGAGAGAGACAAGAACCAAAGTCAGATCTCCAGGGTCCCCTTCCAGTGCTTTAATTGTGACATCATTCTCTCACAAATGAGTCCTTGCTTGGTGCACACAAACAAGAAGCTTTCTGCACCCTCCCTGATGCCTTTCTAGTTTGCTAATGAATGAGTAAATGGAGCAACTTCCATGGCAGCAGATACCCAGACTTTAGAAAGAACAACGTGAAAGGGATGCTGAGGAGAGGCTGAGGGAGCTGGGGGTGTGCAGCCTGCAGAAGAGGAGGCTCAGGGCAGACCTCATTGCTCTCTGCAGCTACCTGAAGGGAGGTTGTAGCCAGCTGGGGTTGGGCTCTGCTGCCAGACACCCAGGGACAGAAGGAGGGGACACAGCCTCAAGCTGTGCCAGGGGAGGTCTAGGCTGGGTGTTATGAGGAAGTTGTTGCCAGAGAGAGTGATTGGCATTGGAATGGGCTGCCCAGGGAGGTGGTGGAGTGCCCATCCCTGGAGGTGTTGAAGCAAAGCCTGGCTGGGGCACTAAGTGCCATGGGCTGGTTGATTGGCATGGACTGGGTGCTAGGTTGAGCTGGGTGAGCTTGGAGCTCTCTTCCAACCTGCTTGGTTCTGTGATAAGTGTTGACTGTATGTCCAAGCTCTCTATATGATCTCTATCTCCTTTCTGCTTGCATTCCCTACAGCTGTGGAGTTTTCACCCTTTAGGCACCTCAACCTCTCTTCCAGGTTTCTGTTTTTCTTTTTCCAGTGCTGGCAGAAGTGAGACAGGAAAACCACAAGGAGAATGCAATAATTCAGAGCCTTCTGAAAGCTCCAAGGTGCAGTGTAGGAGAAAGCATGCTAAGGTTTTGCCTGGGTCATGCAGCTGAAATCTGGCAGCTGTTGTGCTGCCGTAACTCTCCTAAGATGCTGCAGTGTGTTTATTCTCACGTAGCTCTCTTGGAATGTATGTTTCAGACAAAATAGTTTGCTTGTGGTAAAAATATCATTTTTTTTCCCTGTATTTAACTCCAAATTTGGGGGAGGGAAGGGGGTAAAGGAAGAATGATGATTAAGTGTTGCAAGCTAGACCTCCAGCTGGTGATCTTGCGTTAGTCCCACGGATATCAACAGCGTGATGCTGATTGGTGCCAGGCTGACCATTTTCTGTCATCAGCTTTGTGGTTGTCATCACCCCTGTTTGTTTGTCAACAACAGCAACATGTTGCACCTCATTTCAGAGTGAGAGGGGAGTGTATTTGGGAGCTCCTGATTTAAAAAACAAATGGGGCCAATTGAGATGGCAGCATGCGTGTGCTGGATGGCACAAAGCCTTTGTGATAGCAGCTTTGCAGAAGCTTAATGGTATAAAAGAGGCTGTAGTGGCTGCAGGAAGGGAGAGAAGTAGTATGTTCCTCAGCAGTAAGCAGTGGGACTGCTGAGCAAACAGTTCTCTCTGGGAGGTAAGGCCCTGATCTAACAAACACTTGAAAACACAACTGTGCCCTATTGTCTTCAGTGGCATTTTGCACATGTTTAGTGCTGATGAAAGCTTTAGGCTGAAACTTAGTTGAAACAGATTTGTCCAAGTAATTTTTTCCCCCTTTATGTGTTCATTTGCTTCCTTAATCTGACATATTTCTACCTCCTTTTTCTTCATTGGAGCTCAAACATAACTTCNGCAGCCTCATCTTGAGCTTTTCATCACCCCAGACCCCCAGGGCCTGTTCCTCAGGGCTGCTCTCAGCCATTCCCCACCCAGCCTGGAGCTGTGCTTGGGATTGTGCCTACCCAGGTGCAGGACCTTGCACTTGGCCTTGTTGAATACCACGAGGTTGGCCTGGGCACAGCTCTGCAGCCTGTGTAGGTCCCTGAAGAAGCAGAGTAGTTGGTGCTTGGCTCTGGCACCTCCCAGCGCGGTAACGCTCTGCTAACACTCTGGGACTGTGCACTCAGGAAGATATTAACCTTTGCAGGCTGGGGGTGGCAGGCATTGTACTGCAGCAGCTGGAAGCTGAAAATTCATTCAGGTCATAGCATCAGGTCACCTTTGTGAACTTGATGAGGTGTATCTCATTGAGAGGAGCCTGTGGCTGATCTGAAAAGCTTGGCCTGCTCTGTTTTCTACCATCCCAACAGCTCCTCTTTTTGCTTGGTTTAGTCTTACTTTGAGAGTAGGTTTTAAACTCTCCTCTGGTTTCCTGAGGAGTATTTATGGCTCTTATTGGCTTCTTACAAGATGAAGCAGCAGAGGTCAGAAGCACCCTGGGAAATGCTGCGTGGAGGCAGTGGTAAGCTGTATGTACATGATAGGGTATTTGTTTGGTAAGAAGAGATTTTATGTTATCTCTGAGATGTTTACTTTGGGGAGCTGAAGACACCTTGCAGAATTACAAACAGAATGCAAAATATGTGTGTTTGCAAGCTTGGGTTAAGTTAGCATCAACACTTCAGTGCTACTCAGCTGAGAGATGCAGGTTAGGGGCTAGATTCAGTGTCAGGATTGAGCCTCTAGATGTAGTGCCATGAAATATTTGAAATGAAGTAAGCTTAGAAAGAAGACATCACTGAAAAGATTCTGGCTGGAGATAATAAACTCTTCTTTGTGTCAAGAAGAAGAGGAGGCTTCTATTTTATTTTATTTTTTCTTTCCTGGTGTCTAGTTTTATACAGCCCTGAATATCTTTCTGGTTTAATTTTAGTTATTAATGACTTGACTGCCCTTGAAGTGGGCTGAAATTAACATTTATTCTCAAGAACTTGTTCCTTTGACTAAGAAATAAATGGAGATACAAGGCCTGTACTACTGTGAACAGAAGGTCAGAGTCTGACTTGATGTATTTTTTGAGAGGTGTGAGGAAATAGGGTGGAAATGTGGTGTTTGAGGGAGCTGGTAGCCTGAAGTCCTGTCTACTGTGCAATCACAGAAGTAGAAAAATCATCGTTCTCAGCTTCTTGGGGACTTATTTTGAGTGGAGAAATCATTTTCCCATCTTCAGTTGTAGTGAGCTTTCATTTAGCCATTGATGACTGTGGGGAAAGCTCAGGATTTACCAAAAATAAAGAGGAAAAAAAAGAGGACAAGAAGTCCCAACCATCATCTAAAAGGTGTTGCAAACACACCCAAATTCTGTTGCAGAGGTGCTGCAAATTCTGCAGTGATCAGAACCTCTGTAGGAACAGAAGATCTTTGGAGAGAGAGAATTGCTCTGGGGAATATTGTGTCACACTTGAATTCATAGAATGGTTTGGGCTGGAAAGGACCTTCAAGATCATCCAGTTCCAACCTTCCTGCCATGGACAGGTTACTGCAGCCCAGGTTGCTGCGGCCCTCACCCAACCTGCCCTTGAACACCTCCAGGGAGGGGATATCCACAGCCTCCCTGGGCAACCTGTGCCAGTGTCTTCCCACCCTCACTCTCAGGAATTTCTTCCTAGTCTCCAGTCTAAATCTGCCCTCTTCCAGCTTCAATCTATTTCTCCTCATCCTATCACTACAAGCCCTTGCAAAAATTCCATCCCCATTTCTCCTGTAGCCCCCTTCAGGTACTGGAAGGCCACTAAAGGTCTCCCAGGAGCCTCACTGAGTTGTGGCATTCTGAATCTACCCCCCCAGTCCTTCCTTTGCAAAGTGTCTGCTTGATAGATCCATTTCATTGAAAAGTAGAAACTGGGAAGAAGGCAAACTGACCTTTCTCACAGCCTGAGTGTGCTTTGAACCTGTGTTTGGACTCACAGAAGCAGCTCAGTGAAGACTGTCAAAACTCTTCCTGTAGCTCAGTGTCCCTACTCTGGACTCATCAGTTTAGTCTCAAGGAAGCAAATTTATTGCAAGTACCTCAAAGATGGCAAAGAACTCTTCAGCAATAACAGCTGCAAAGCCTTTGCTAGCAGCCACCATGGAATCAAACAATTCTTCCAGCTGGAAAGGCTCTCTAAGCTCACCCAGTCCAACCAGCAGCCCAACACCACCATGGCCCCCAAGTGCCATAGCCACAGGTTTCTTGAACACCTCCAGGGATGGTGACTCCTCCCTGGGCAGCCTGTTCTGGTCCCTGACCACTCTTGCAGCAAAGAAACTGTTCCTGATACCCAACCTAAGGCTCCCCTGGCACAATTTCAGGCCAATTCCTCTCCTCCTGTCATCATGTATCATTCCATCTCTGCCCAGCTCTGATTGATTGTGAAGGGTTAGGCATCTGCTGAGTGTGAGTTTATCATGTATTGGCATCAATCTCTTGCTGCAAGCTTGCTGCTTTCTCCCTGGCAGTCAGCTAGACCCTGTCCAAAGCCTGAATGCCTCCAGGCTGCACCAGCCCAGCCTTGATTGCGTAACAGAGCAACAACCTGAAACGTTGCTGTGATAGATGGACCTCATCTGACCTGGAAATGCTAATCCATTAGAGAAAGCAGCACTGCCCTCTGACAGCAAATGAATGCAACCTCTGCACTAGGGAAACACAAGGCCACCAAGATGCTGAGAGGGCTGCAGCAGCTCTGCTCTGAGGACAGGCTGAGAGAGTTGGGGCTCTGCAGCCTGCAGAAGAGAAGGCTTCCAGGAGAGCTTGGAGTGGCCTTCCAGGATCTGAAGGGGGCTCCAGGAAGGCTGGGGAGGGACTATTGACAAGGGCTTGTAATGCCAGGACAAGGGGCAATGGGTTTGAAGTGTCAGAGGGGAGATTGAAAGTGGATGTTAGGAGGAAGTTGTTTGCAGTGAGGGTGGTGAGACACTGGCACAGGCTGCCCAGGGAGGTTGTGGAGCACAGATTCACTCAGTGTGATCTTTGATCTCATTGGGTGATTCTGTGCTCCACAACCTCCCTGGAGGTGTTCAAGGCCAGGTTGGATGAGCCCTTGAGTGACCTGTACTAGTGGGAGGTGTCCCTGCCTATGGGTGCATGAGCAACTCTTACGGCTGCCAAACAAGGGATCTAAAAATGTCCAAGTCAAGTGAAACAAAAGCTGTGCTGCCTTGGATAACTGTGATTGTGATCTCTAAGGAAACATCTGGAATTTCCAGAGCTCTCTGAACTCATCTGTTAAACCAACTCAGGGCTGTAGGAATCTAAATCCCTTTTTGCCTAGTACACTCAGGGCAAACCACAGATTTCTGGTTGGCTCTGTGCAGGAGGTGACTTAATAACAATTTGTCATTTTATTTTTTTAAAACCTCATACTTGGAGAAAGTGGTGAAAAAAATCTCCTCTAGAGNGTGTGCCCTGAGCTGGATTGTCTGGTGCTGCTCTGGCAGGGGGGTTGGACTGGATGAGTTCTTTGGGTCCCTTCCAACCCCTGACATCCTGTGAGGCTGTGACAACCCAAAGCACAAAGGCACTTAGGCAGTGCTAGAGTTGTATTTATGGTGTGTTTATGATAGGCTGCTGGCAAACAGCAGTGAGCAGGTGCAGGTGGAGCTGTCAGGCTTGGGCTGCACCTATCATTGCCTACAAGATGCACTTTGATGTCTGATTTTTGGAGGTGTGGAGTGCTTGTCTCTATGTGGAGCCTGCTGCTGGACACTGGCGCAAAGGCAAGACCTGTGTTGGATTTCTGCTGCCCAGTTCACAGATGTGGGGACCTGGAGCTCTCCCTTCTCAGGAGGGGTCATGAGCTAGATGCCTTTATCAGGCATAATACAATTAGCTGGGAAACACAGAGCAAGAGAAGGTAAATTTGAACAAGAGATTTAACTTGAGCCAGGATTATAACAGGGGAAATTGGATTTTCATCCAATGATTCATATTGACTGCTCTTATAGATTTATGCAGAGAGATTTATTTTAACAGTGTCAGAGAGGTCCCTTTGTGGTCACAGAGGGTCTAATGTTGACTTATCTAGTACTTGATTTGGGCTGGCTTCATGGGCTTAATTCTGTCTAATCTTAAACACCTCTATATAAGCTGTTCAAATTAGGAGCAGTGTGATGGTGGTGAAGTAAGGTTGGTCAGGAGCTGCCTCTTGGAGAAGATGGTTCCTCTCAGTTAGCTCTGTTGGCAGCCCAAGCTTCTAACTTAGTCCACAAATACTTCAGAAATTATGACCATGACTGTAAATTGTGTCAAGAGTGCAGGCCAAAGCAGGTAGGAAGTGTAGTCAGGGAGGAGGCTGTGCTGGCCACAGGAGAAGGTGCTAAGATCAGCCTCTCTCTTGTTTTCTCTTGCTGACCTTCCTGGCTGAAAAACAAACATCTTTTACAGCAAATATTTCAAGCTCAATGGCATTAGTGCCCATCTGAGACTGCCCCAGGGCATCAACATAACATAAGGGAGCTGTTTGGCCAGCATCTTTCATACTGCAATGAGCAGCATCTAAACAAATAGCTCTGCTATGAGGACAGGCTGAGAGAGTTGGGGCTCTGCAGCCTGCAGAAGAGAAGGCTTCCAGGAGACCTTGGAGTGGCCTTTCAGGATCTGAAGGGGGCTAGAGGAAGGCTGGGGAGGGACTATTGACAAGGTCTTGTAATGCCAGGACAAGGGGAATGGGTTTGAAGTGTCAGAGGGGAGATTGAAAGTGGATGTTAGGAGGAAGTTGTTTGCAGTGAGGGTGGTGAGACACTGGCACAGGTTGCCCAGGGAGGTTGTGGAGCACAGAATCACCCAATGGGATCTTTGATCTTTGATCACATTGGGTGATTCTGTGCTCCACAACCTCCCTGGAGGTCTTCTGCGCTCCACAACTGTTTCAGATTCAATCTCCCCTCTGACACTTCAAACCCATTGCCCCTTGTCCTATCATGACAAGACCCTGTCAATAGTCCCTCCCCAACCTTCCTGTAGCACCCTTCAGATCCTGGAAGGCCACTCCAAGGTCTCCTGGAAGCCTTCTCCTCTCCAGGCTGCAGAGCCCCAACTCTCTCCGCCTGTCCTCACAGCAGAGCTGCTGCAGCCCTCTCAGCATCTTCGTGGCCTCCTCTGGACCCACTCCAACACTTCCATGTCCTTCCTGTGCTGGGGGCTCCAGAACTGCACACAGGACTGCAGGTGGGGGCTGAGGAGAGCAGAGCAAAGGGGCAGAATCCCCTCCCTTGCCCTGCTGCCCACACTGCTCTTGCTGCAGCCCAGCACACAGTTGCTGTCTGGGCTGCACTCACACTGCAGGCTCATGTTCAGAGTATGAGAACATATGCAAGGGAAAAGTTGATGTCATTTACTTGTGCGATGGTTGAAGCCTTGTAGGTTAATGGAATGGTGAATGTTATCTCATGTGGCTGTGGTGTCCTGGAGAACAGATCAGCAGCTGGCTGGATCAGTTTGCTGGCAGAGCAGCAGAGTTCCTGAACTTTGGCTTTCTTTGGTGGCACACCCACAGGAGCTGTGTTCCAGGTGCATGCTGGAAGGGAGCTGCCTTTGCCGCTGTCCTTTCACCACTCCAGCAGGCTGACTTCATCAGCAAGAGTTGGTGATAAAAAACTTGTTTCAAGGAGCAATATTAATCTTCAGCTCCAGTAAACATGAGGGCAGAGGAGGGGAAATACTGTGCTCTGTGCTTTGGCAGTTTCATCCGCTTGGGCTCCCCAGAGCTGCTTCTGAAGCTGTGCAATTCCCAGAGCTTTATTTATTTTTCTGGAGACAGTTTGCACTGCAGGGCCTTGTCTGCTTGGTCACCCCTCAAGGAGGAAGAATGCCTCTCCATATGTCTTCAGCAGAAGGCAACCTAGGCTGACAGAGAGCTATGAGATGATGGATTCCAAGAAATGCTCAATCCATGGCAATAGAAACGAGCTGGGAGAGGGAGAGAGGGGAGAGCCGAACTAAACTCCCAACAGATAGGAATGCCAATGAAAGACACAACCCTGCCTGTCCCCGGAGCTGGAGAGCTGCAGGTGAGGCTGTGCCCACAGCAAGAGAATGTGTTGTTTTTTAAAAGAAACAATAATAAAAGTGAGGAACAAGAAGCTGAACAGTTTGAAGAGAGGAGTTGTAGACAGTCGAGAGGTGCGAAAGCTGTCAGCGGTTTTACTGCCTCCTTGTAGAGCAACTCAGCAACGTTCAGGAAGCGGTAGAGTGGACAAAGAAATCAATACGGTTTAAAGGGGTGGGGGAGCTCTGGATCTAATGAAGGATCTGTTTGGATGCTCGTGTGGGAACTCAGCTGTCTGTGTGCATGGCAATTCGCTGGCCTGCTTTCTGCGTGGGGAAAGTACTGTGGGGAGTGGAATTCCCTCTCTGCTACCAGCCTGTTGCAGACCAGGCAGTGGTGTGCAAATAGCTGAGCAGTGTAAGCTGATAACGTGATTACATCTGTGGCCTGCCCCACGGCCGCTGCCCCTCGTGCACCGCGGCCTGCCCCACTGCCGCTGCCCCACGGCTGCTGCCCCTCGTGCACCACGGCCTGCCCCACTGCCACTGCCCCACGGCTGCTGCCCCTCGTGCACCGCGGCCTGCCCCTCGTGCACCGCAGCTCCTCGTGTGCCGCGGCCTGCCCCACGGCCGCTGCCCCTCGTGCACGGTGGCCTGCCCCACAGCCACTGCCCCTCCGGCACGGCAGCCTGAGCCATAGGTGGCTGGGTGGCTTTGAGTGCTATTTGTACTGAAAGAATAAGGCAAAGGTGATTTTTGCACTTGGAAACCATTTGCTCATCCTTCAGCCTCCCTGATGAACATCACTGGATGCTGCTGGACTTTGCAAACAGCAGGTCCTGCGAGATCAAACTTCCCATAGGCTAAACTGGGCCTTTTCCCCCAACCAGGGGGAATGTCCCTGTGAAAAGTGGATTGAATGTGGCAAGGTCTTGACTTCCTGAGAAGAGCCTGTGAGAAAAATCCATCTTTTCCCAGAAGTTTCACTGTTATTAAGACTTCCTCCTGTGTTTGTGTGTAGCAGCATGAACAAGCTGGTTGTGTTTTCCTTCAGTCCCATCTCTGATAACATTCAGCCCTGGGGCAAATCCTTACACCCAGTAAGCCTGTAGGAATCTTTGTAGCATTAGATTGTAATGAAGATGAAGTCAATGGCTTCAGGAGCGATTTATTGTAAATTACTGTGCAGTAGTTTTGTGGGTTTGTTGGTTTGTTTTTTTTTCCTCTCTCTCAGCAATACTCCTGTACAGTGAAAGAATGGAGTATAGTCCCAGAGCAACCTTTGAGGGGAAACAAGGAGGATAAAATAAGTCAACAGTGTCCTCTGCTCTTTGCTGCCTTTCCAGATGGCTTGCATGGAGATGGGGGGGTTGCCTGCTTTGAATTCTAGAGAAATACATTACAGTAGCACTCCAGCACAGGATGGTGCAGACCTGTGTTGGAACTGTACATAAGTGGAAGAATACAAATCAGCTTGGAGATGAAAGCTCTTAAATCTGTTCTGTGCTTCTCATGCTGATTACTGTGGCCCTGAGGCATAGTTACAGGAGAAAGATGCACTCAGGAGGGTTACTCCAGAATTTCCACAAATCATGGCTTGCTTATCTGTCTGTGGTTTTAAGTGTTTATAGGTGGATGATTGGTACTCTAGTGATGAACCTTTCAGAACTGCAGAAAGAGGAACAAAAGTGGACTTGCAGGTGGATTTTCATTACTTTACCTCTTACAGTCCAGGTGACTCTGTGTGCAGTTCTGGAGCCCCCAGCACAGGAAGGACATGGAAGTGTTGGAGCAGGTCCAGAGGAGGCTACCAAGATGCTGAGAGGGCTGCAGCAGCTCTGCTGTGAGGACAGGCTGAGAGAGTTGGGGGTCTACAGCCTGCAGAAGAGAAGGCTTCCAAGAGAGCTTGGAGTGGCCTTCCAGGATCTGAAGGAGGCTCCAGGAAGGCTGAGGAGGGACTATTAACAAGGTATTGTCATGATAGGACAAGGGGCAATGGGTTTGAAGTGTCAGAGGGGAGATTGAAAGTGGGTGTCAGGAGGAGGTGTTTGCAGTGAGGGTGGTGAGACACTGGCACAGGTTGCCCAGGGAGGTTGTGGAGCACAGAATCACCCAACGTGATCAAAGATCACCTTGGGTGATTCTGTGCTCCACAATCTCCCTGGAGGTGTTCAGCACCAGGTTGGATGAGGCCTTGAGTGACCTGTACTAGTGGGAGGTGTCCCTGCCTATGGCAGGGGCTTGGAACTGGATGATCTTTGAGGTCCCTTCCACCTTTACCATTCTATGATCCACAGCAGCAAAACCTCCAGTTTGTGGCATTTAAAACCTCACAGAGGAGCTTCAGGCTTTTGGTCTCTGTGAGAAACATTTGTGCCATCCCCACAGTGAAGTTTCACAGGTTGCAGAAGGTTGGATGGAACCCTCAAAGGTCACCTTGTCCAACCCCCTTGCAGTCAGCAGGGACATCTCCAGCTGGATCAGGTTGTATGGGGCAGGAGCAGTCACTGGTTTAGACCAACTGAGCAGCCTGGGGAGGGAAGATTCATCCAATGCTTTGGGTTGAAGGGGACCTTAAAGATCATTCAGTTGCAAGCCCCTGCCATAGGCAGGGACACCTCCCACTAGTGCAGGTTGCTCAAAGTCTCAGCCAGCCTGGCCTTGAACACCTCCAGGGAGGGAGCATCCATGATGCAGTGACCCAACAAGTGGTCTGCACAGCCCACATGTAGCATGGCAGTGATTAAATCCCTGCTGTGTGTAATAATTGCTGTAGTGATAGAATGATGGAGTAAATGAATTTGTGTTTAATCTTCTGGATCAACCTGGGGGGAGGGAAAAGAAAAAAAAAGTCCTTTGGGAATGAGAATATTTTTGTTCTAGTATTCAATTTGACACCACTCCTGGTAAATGGGTCAGTGGTGTACTTTGGGCATTAACTGAATCTCTGTATGCTCTAAAATGCATTAACTTTTCTTCCTGTCAAAATCCCTCTACTTTGTTTCTTCTGCCTTGAAGATGAGGAAGTAAGTTTGTGGCTTTTGGGGGGTTTTTTGCCTTTTTTTTTTTTTTTTTTTTTTCTTTCTTTCTTTTGAGATGGGCAAAAGTTTGGTTTGGCAAAGGCAGGAGGGAAAGTGAAGCAACATCCAGGCTGCTCTTTGAAAATACAGAAATGAGTTGGAGAATAATATGGCATTGGAATGGTTTGATCTTGCTGGGGCTCTGGTATGTCTAGCAGAGCCTGGCTTGTGCTAACATGAGTTTTCCAATATCCTGTTCTGCTTCTGCTGGCCACTTCAAAGTGACTTCTGTGGGAATTGAATTGAGGAAGGCTGATGGATTTTTGCTGGCATGAGAGACAGTTCATTTAATGCTTTTTACATAATTATGTAGACTGAGGAGTTCAGGAATCTCAAAAATAATTTCCAGACCAGTGCCACCAAATATCAGCTTTGCTGAAGTATCTAAATGCCTTGGAGATTTACCCTACCCTAAAATGAAACCAAGCTGGATAGTTTTTGTGCTAGATACCATGGAAATTCTTTGCAGGCTCTTAGAATTAACCTGTTGTGTCAAAGCAAAACTGCTGAGAGGAGCTGCTGTGATTTCATCCTCCCTGGGACCTGAAACTCCTTTAGAATGAGTTCTGTTTCCTGATAGGAAATGGCATAGGGCAGGCAGGAGACCCAAAGCAAAAGGAATTCATGAAATTCAACAAGGCCAAGTGCAAGGTCCTGCACCTGGGTAGGCACAATCCCAAGCACAGCTCCAGGCTGGGTGGGGAATGGCTGAGAGCAGCCCTGAGGAACAGGCCCTGGGGGTCTGGGGTGATGAAAAGCTCAAGATGAGGCTGCAGTGTGAGTGCAGCCCAGACAGCAACTGTGTGCTGGGCTGCAGCAAGAGCAGTGTGGGCAGCAGGGCAAGGGAGGGGATTGTGCCCCTTTGCTCTGCTCTCCTCAGACCCCAGCTGCAGTCCTGTGTGCAGTTCTGGAGCCCCCAGCACAGGAAGGACATGGAAGTGTTGGAGTGGGTCCAGAGGAGGCCACCAAGATGCTGAGAGGGCTGCAGCAGCTCTGCTGTGAGGACAGGCTGAGAGAGTTGGGGCTCTGCAGCCTGGAGAAGAGAAGGCTTCCAGGAGACCTTGGAGTGGCCTTCCAGGATCTGAAGGGGGCTCCAGGAAGACTGGGGAGGGACTATTGACAAGGGCTTGGAATGCCAGGACAATGCCAGGTCATGCACTGGCTTTGAAGTGTCAGAGGGGAGATTGAAAGTGGATGTTAGGAGGAAGTTGTTTGCAGTGAGGGTGGTGAGACACTGGCACAGGTTGCCCAGGGAGGTTGTGGAGCACAGAATCACCCAACGTGATCTTTGATCACCTTGGGTGATTCTGTGCTCCACAACCTCCCTGGAGGTGTTCAGGACCAGGTTGGATGAGGCCTTGAGTGACCTGTGCTAGTGGGAGGTGTCCCTGCCTATGGCATGGAGTTGGAACTAGATGATCCTTGAGGTCCCTTCCAACCTTACCATTCTATGACTCTATAAAACAAGCTGAAGGGTACCAAAAACTGGTAGTGTTTATGCAGAAGAACTGCCTGGAGAGCTGGAAGAGGGAAAGGAGGAGCAGGCTGTGAGGTGAAGCTGGGAACCTGAGCTTGCAGCAGTGTGGGGAGCAGCCCTGACCGCTTCGCATTCCCAGCTGCTGCTGCTCCACTGCCTTTCACCCCAGCCTGTCTCCCTCCCCAGGAAGGTGCCTGTTGTGCTGCATAAATGTAAAGCCAGCAGAGAAGAGCTGCCTTTGGTTTTCACTTGGACTGCCTGACCCCAGCATTTGCATGGACAGAAGATTCATGCCTTAAGTAGGGGCTGCCGGTGCACTAATTATGTAGTGATGGCAGTCTCTGTGGCACAGCAATTTTCACTCAATTACTCAGTGCCCAGTGTCACTATTAGAACCCAATTAATTCTGGAAACATTCTAATTTAAAAGAAGGCAATATGTTGCATTTCTGCAAGCTATCTGTGGTGTCATGGCGAGTCTGGCGAGCTCCCCTCAGAGCTGCACTGTACAGCGATGCAAACAAGCCAGAGGAAAGAGGATCACAGAACTGTTTGGGTTGGCAGAGACCAGAGATCAACCTAAGACCATCGCAGCCATCAAACCACCTCCCAAAGTGCCACCTCCACCTGCAGGGATGGTGACTCCACCACCTCCCTGGGTAGCCTGTGCCAATGCCTGGCCAAAACAGTGTGACAGAAAATGCCTGATTCTGAAATCTGCTTTCTCTGAGTCTCTCTTGATAAGATGCAAGATAGCAGAGGACATCTTAAGCCAATATATGACTGGAGGGTGGTGGTGTTCTGCTGTGCCTGTAGTTGAAGATGCACATAAAAGAAAACTACCAGCTCAGGTTAGCAGAGCATTAAATGAAAATTCAATGTTCAGTTTCCATTGGTGATTTAGGATTATGCTTCACTCCTAATGATCAGGGGTTTAATGAAAAGGTCTTTCCTGAAGAGAGAAGATGGCCATGATGAATATTAACATTAGGCTGCTAATTTGCAGCTTCATTTTTTTCCTTGGGGATTGCAAGCTCAGGGGGTGACGTGTAAGTTAACAAAACATGGAGCTCCAACCAGTGGGTTAACTTTCCCTAAANGAGCAATGGGTTTGAAGTGTCAGAGGGGAGATTGAAAGTGGATGTTAGGAGGAAGTTGTTTGCAGTGAGGGTGGTGAGACACTGGCACAGGTTGCCCAGGGAGGTGTTCAGCACCAGGTTGGATGAGGCCTTGAGTGACCTGTACTAGTGGGAGGTGTCCCTGCCTGTGGCAGGGGGTTGGAACTGGATGGTTCTTGATGTCACTTCCAACCTTCCCATTCTATGATTCTAATAAAATCTGGCCAAAAAGGCACAAAAAGGTTTATCTCACTGATACTCTGTTATCAGTAGGAGCAACTTCCCCATTCAGTGCATCAAACAGAACTTGATTTTGGCCTCAGTGTAAGGCATCTGCCAAGGCAGTGGTGGCTGAGCAGGCTCCACACTGCTGCCTGGCACTTCATCCAGCTGGTGAGGGGCACACCTGGCAAACCCAGATCCCCCAGTGAGCAGCTGCAGAGAGAGGGAGAAGAAGTGTTGGTGTGGGACGAAAGCTCTTCCCTGGGGGAAAGCAGAGGGTTGTTCTGTGACTGACAGGTGGCTTTGGTATCACCAGAGAGTGCCATGAGAGCCTTCCCTTGGGAAGAAGCAGGGCACCTGGCAGCCTGTGGCTGTGATGAGCTGGGAAGTGAGCAAACTGCTAACCTTCTGCCTGGCCTTGATGTAAGCAGCAATGACAACCTCTTTACTCCCAGATTTTGCTGTCACTTGGTGAGGTTCCCATCTGGACTCTGTGAGATGCTTTTAGATTTAAACTGACTGCCTGGAAGAATTTGGTGGAGTAACTCCATTTGCAGCACTCTGAATTGCTCTACAGCTAGAAAACTCTTAAAGAAATCCTTGTAAATGTTATTTGTCATTGTTTGTTTAACTACAAGGAGACACCTCAGCTGCTTCCCACCCACAGCATTTGCTTTCCATTATTACTGTGGAGCTTATTTCCCTGCTGTGGCTGCATAATTTTTCTGTTAGGATGTGTTGATTCTCTTATCTGAGTTCCCTTCAGTTGGGGAGCACAAACCCAAGGACTTTTATGGCTTCTGCACAAAGACACATGTCCTAACTACTAGACCTCTCTTATCAGGCATTCCTGTGGCACCCCTCACTGCTCTTTGTTTTCCTGTGGCACCCATCACAGAAATGTTTAGCTGGCATTGTGAGCCTTTAGTCATTTTAAGAGAGCTGTAGAAGCCAGCATGTTTAAAGTATACCCAGTGGGCACGGAGTCAGACCCTCATTAACAATATCTTCAAACCACAATCAGTTAGGCCTGGAGAAGAGGTTTGATCTTGCTCTCAGCCAGCCTTTCTGCCCAGAAGTGTTTTGCACTCTTGCTGAACAAAGTTGGGAGCAGAATGGGTTATTACTTGTTATCATAACTTTGAAAGTGCTCTGTGGTCTTGTTGNAACTCTCTCAGCCTGTCCTCACAGCAGAGCTGCTGCAGCCCTCTCAGCATCTTGGTGGCCTCCTCTGGACCCACTCCAACACTTCCATGTCCTTCCTGTACTTACAGTTACAGTGTTAAGATGATGCTATTGGATAATAAATCTTTATTGTGAGAGAAAAAACAGGAAAATCTACCTGGGGACCTTCCATTTGCTTTCTCTCATGCAGAAATGTGTTTAACCTGATTACCATCTCCTAATGGTAAAAGGTAACATACTTCAGTTATTACTGTGGGGAAACAGTGATTAGAGTGAAATGTGATCCACATTGATCTCGAGTGTCCTGTACTAGTGGGAGGTGTCCCTGCCTATGGCAGGGGGTTGGAACTAGATGATCTTTGAGGTCACTTCCAACCTTACCATTCTATGATTTTATGAGCACTTCTGCTGCTGTCATGATCAGAGCATCACTGCTGCTTGGCTCTGATGATGTTGGCTGTGCTGGTGCTGCGAGATGTCTGCAGGGAGAGGAGCCAGCAAGCAGGGGAGATGGACAGCGTGAGCAGCTGCTGACCTGGTGGAACAGGCCTGTGGGAAGTGGCTGTGCAGCATTCTGGTCCTGCTTCTGCTTTAGAAACCCTCTTGTGGCTTGCACTCCTGTGCTCTTGGCCCTCTCACAGAGGAATGTAAGTTTGGTGCATTTCAGGGTTATTTGATTTTTATCTTGCAGAGGTCCAGCGCCAAAATGGCTCAGGGAAGCGCTGAGTGCTCTCTAATTTGTGTGCTGTCAGTGCATTGGCACAAAGCAATCTTGTGTGGGTGTGCAGCTGCTGGGAAGGGTGCTGGGGCTATAACTTCCCAGCTCACTAGGCAAGAGAGAAGCTGACATTTTATGCATGGTAGGTGCCTGCTTGTTACATTTCCCAGCCCTATAGATCAGGCAGAATTGGCTTTTGGTCTCACTACAAAGCTGCCTACCTAATCTGGAAACCGCTCCCTTGATCTCTTTTTCTCCCCTGTTGTGTTGGGTGCACAGTTGGTGTTTGTGTAGTTCTGTTTACTCATTAACATGTCTTAATAACATGCTAACTATCTAATTGATATCTGAATTGATTAGCTGTGGTAGGGATGGCATGGAATATTTTGAACAGCCAGCTCTTGCCGTCTCGCTGTCCTTAGCTCTGCAGTTTAACTCCAGTGTGGTGTTACATTTTCATGAGGAACCTGATGAGAGCACAACACTCTCAACAAAAGCTGCTTGGATTTTGCTATTTAAAGGTTATACTTGAAGAGTTCTGTTTTGCCACTTAAAATAATGAACAGCAAATGAGGGCACATACATCTTTGGTACATGATGGTTAATTGGCATGGTTATCAAGTTAGCTTTAAAGACAATTTGTGGCAGTGTTAAGTTAGTCATAGTAAGTAGGAGGTGGATTTGTGCTCATAAACTCTTCTTGAGGGAGGAATAATATATATCCAGAGTGGAACTGCACTATCCAGGAGTGGAAGCTGAAGATTTTCCTGATGAACATGCTTGGAAGGAAGGAAGACTGACTCAGGGCAGCTCAAAGGCAAGATGTGAACATGCTGTGCCTAAAGCCCAGGGTCCACATTCCTTCTGGTCACTTTGGAAGATGTGTGTGGGGGGTGTTGGTTTATTTTTAGTATGAGTCTGGCAGCTCTGAGTTCACCCCAGTGCCATGGAAGAGGAGAGCCCACCCTACACATGGCCAAGCTGTAAGCCCTGTATGACTTCAGCTTGGGTTGGCTGGCAGTTGGAGTTGTCCTTCCTTCTTGACTGTGTTATGGCAAGTTGAACAGTGAATGAGTAGCAGTGCTGCACCTGACCTATTTTAAAGAGTACTGAACACTGCTTTTTAATTCAGTGCAAGCATCTTTAGCAGAAACAACTTGGTGCTATCCCCTGGACCTAGTAATATTTCATTGTGAGCTTTTGTTCTGTGTCTCAGCCCTGAACTGAAACACTACAGCTACTGACTTAGCTCTCTCTTCAGTCACCAGCTTTAGGTATTCACAGGAATTAAACTGCATGCTAATGTCAAACTGGTGAATAGCTACACTCTAAAATGTCACTTAGCCTATTTTGAATCCATTTGAAATAATAAACGAATTAATCAAGCCACAGGGCTCCAACTAAACAGATGTCTGTGATGTAAACGGATAGGAAGAATTAGTGCCATAATTCCTACAAGGATTTGTCAAGCTTCTCAAGATCTCTATACCTTAGCTGTTAAGTCTGTTAAGGCTTAGGATCTGTGCACAGCAAAAGCAAGTTTGGCTGCGTCTCTGCACACCGGCGTTGGTGTGTGAGGTGTCAGCAGCCTGCTGGGCTCTGGTGCAGGATCATACAATGGTAAGGTTGGAAGATCAAAGATCATCCAGTTCCAACCCCCTGCCATAGGCAGGGACACCTCCCACTAGCACAGGTCACTCAAGGCCTCATCCAACCTGGCCTTGAACACCTCCAGGGAGGGAGTGGAGCACAGAATCAAAATGGTGGTTCTGTGCTCCACAACCTTCCTGGGCAACCTGTGCCAGTGTCTCACCACCCTCACTGCAAACAACTTCCTCCTAACATCCAGTTTCAATCTCCCCTCTGCCAGTTCAAACCCATTGCCCCTTGTCCTGTCATTGCAAGACCTTGTCAATAGTCCCTCCCCAGCCTTCCTGTAGCCCCCTTCAGATACTGGAAGGCTACTCTAAGGTCTCCTGGAAGCCTTCTCTTCTCCAGGCTGCAGAGCCCCAACTCTCTCAGCCTGTCCTCACAGCAGAGCTGCTGCAGCCCTCTGAGCATCTTCGTGGCCTCCTCTGGACCCGCTCCAACACTTCCATGTCCTTCCTGTGCTGGGGGCTCCAGAACTGCACACAGGACTCCAGGTGGGGTCTGAGGAGAGCAGAGCAAAGGGGCAGAATCCCCTCCCTTGCCCTGCTGCCCACACTGCTCTTGCTGCAGCCCAGCACACAGTTGCTGTCTGGGCTGCACTCACACTGCAGCCTCATCTTGAGCTTTTCATCACCCCAGACCCCCAGGGCCTGTTCCTCAGGGCTGCTCTCAGCCATTCCCCACCCAGCCTGGAGTTGTGCTTGGGATTGTGCCTACCCAGGTGCAGGACCTTACACTTGGCCTTGTTGAATGTCATGAGGTTGGCCTGGGCACAGCTCTGCAGCCTGTGCAGGTCCCTCTGGATGGATCCCTGCCCTCTAGCAAGTGACTGTGCCACACAGCTTGGTGCCAGCTGCACACTTGCTGAGGCTGCACTGATTCCTCTGTCCATGGCACTGACAAAGATGTCAAACAGCACTGGTGCCAGCACTGACCCCTGAGGGAGCCACTTGGCACTGGTCTGCAGGTGGACATTGTGCGCTTGATCACCACTCTCTGTGCGCCACCACCCAGCCAATTCCTTACCCAGCAGTGCTCCACCCATCAAGTCCATGTTTTTCCAGGATGCCAGAGGAGAGGCTGCTTTGGTCCTTCAAGCTGTTCCTGGCACACAGAACCTGGCTGTGGTTTCCATGTTCATGCCCCCATGCTGGAAGGGCATAGTTGAGGTTTGTGTGTTGGGTTTGGTTTTTTTTAAGCTGTTGTTCTACGTCCAGTAGTTAGCAGTGCTAATGATGGTCTCCCTTCAGAGCTAGAAGCACTGAAGTGCTTGTAGCATGGCAGAGATAAAACTCAGCAGCAGCAGGAGCAGGGTTTGAAGTGAGGAAGTTCTCTCTTCTGGTCAGTCTCCAGCAGCAGGCGGGAGGAAGCGCTCCCCCTGCGAGCAAATTGGGATGCATTTACAGGCATTTGATCTCTGCTCCACTGGTGTAACCATACAAAACCTCTTCTATTATTAACTCTGCCTGCTTCAAATAATTCAAGACCAGCCATGTCAAGCCACTTTGTGCTACAGCTTGCCTGCAAGATGAAATTTTCAGCAGCTGCATTTAATTGGGTGACAGTTCAAAAGCACGGCTCTACCTTGTGCTTGAGGAATCCAGATCTGAGTGCCTTCTGCTTGGGGATGCCCCAGCACATCTAGGCTGTGATAGGGCAGCCTGGGTGCATTCTCTTACCTAGCTAATGCACTCCACAGCTTCAGCAGCCATGAGGGGGCTGCTTACCTAATGTGCATAAGGACATTGAGCTGTTGGAGTGGGTCCAGAGGAGGCCACGGAGATGATTGAAGGCTTGGAGCTTTGTAAATGAACATCATCATCCAGTCCTTGCATCATAGAATGGTAGGGTCGAAAGTGACCTCAAAGATCAGCCAGTTCCAACCCCCTGCCATAGGCAGGGACACCTCCCACTAGTATAGGTCACTCAAGGGCTCATCCAGCCTGGTCCTGAACACCTCTAGGGAGGTTGTGGAGCACAGAATCACCCAATGTGATCAAAGATCACAGCCTCCCTGGGCAACCTGTGCCAGTGTCTCACCACCCTCACTGCAAACAACTTCCTCCTAACATCCACTTTCAATCTCCCCTCTG
>WBNM01014651.1:0-13052 GCA_013399055.1 Ramphastos sulfuratus | reverse complement strand
AGTGTCCTTGTTGGAGTGAGGGGTCCAAAACCAAACCCATTATTTGAGGCTCAGCCTCACCCAGTGCCCAGTCCAGGGGGACCATCTCTGCTCTGCACACCATTGCTGATCGAAGCCAGGATGCTGGTGGCCGCCTTAGCCACATGAGCACACTGCTGCCTCACCTTCAGCTGCTGCCACCCAGCGCTCCCAGGCCCTTTTACACCATGCACCTTCCTGGGTGCTGCAGGGCTGGGATGGGGCTGTTGCGACCTGAGCGTTTGTGGAGCTGACGGGGTTTAGAATTGCTGTGTGTGCGTTTCCTCCCTCAGCGCGACCATGGGACGCCGCTCCTCGGACACAGAGGAGGAGAGCAGGAGCAGGAGGAAGAAGAAGCACCGCAGGCGTTCGTCCTCCAGCAGCTCCTCGGACAGCAGGACCTACAGCCGCAAGAAAGCAGGGAGGAAATCCAGGTCCAGCTCCCGCTCCAGAGAGCTGCAGTCTCGCTCACACTCCTACGAGAAAAGGTGGGGGAGGTGGTGGTGCTGCAGCTGCTGCAGGCAAACCAGGCCCTGCCAGACAATCACAGGCACACCCAGCTTGGCAAAGCCCCTCGGGAGCACCAAGCCCAACCTAGAACCCTACTTGATAAGGTTCACCTTAAATCATATCCCCAAGCACCACATCCAAACCAGCCTTACACACACNATGGCAGGGGGATTGAAGCTGGATGATCCTTGTGGTCCTTTCCAACCCTGACTGATTCTGTGATTTTATGAAATCCAACTAGCAACCCAGCACCTCCATGGCCACTAACCCATCTCCCCAAGTGCCATGGCCACACATTTCTGGAACACCTCTAGGGGTGGGGACTCTACCACTGCCCTGGGCAGCCTGGGCCAGGCCTTGACAGCCCTATTTGGGAAAGAAATTGTTCCTGATGTTCAACATGGAAGGCAGGGATCTATCAAAAGTTGTCTCAGGTTGCACCAGGGAAGGTTTAGGTCAGGCATGAGGGATAATTTCTTCCCCAAAAGGTTTGTCAAGGCCTGGCCCAGACTGCCCAGGGCAGTGGTGGAGTCTCCATCTTTGGAAGGGTTTCAGAGCCGTGGAGGTGAGGGTAGTGGATCATTGCAACAGGTTGCCCGGGGAGGTAGTTGTGACCCCATCCTTGGAGATATTCAAGTTCTGGAGTACTGTGTACAGTTCTGGAGTCCCCAGTACAGGAAGGACATGGAAGTGTTGGAGCGGGTCCAGAGGAGGCCACGAAGATGCTCAGAGGGCTGCAGTAGCTCTGCTCTGAGGACAGGCTACAAGAGTTGGGGCTCTTCAGCCTGGAGAAGAGAAGGCCTCCAGGAGACCTTATAGTAGCCTTCCAGTATCTGAAGGGGGCCTACAGGAAGGCTGGGGAGGGACTATTGACAAGGTCTTGCAATGACAGGACAAGGGGCAATGGGTTTGAACTGGCAGAGGGAAGATTTAGACTGGATGTTAGGAGGAAGTTCTTTGCAGTGAGGGTGGTGAGACACTGGCACAGGTTGCCCAGGGAGGCTGTGGCTGCTCCCTCCCTGGAGGTGTTCAAGGCCAGGCTGGATGAGGCCTTGAGCAACCTGGGCTGGTGGGAGATGTCCCTGCCTATGGCAGGGGTTAGGGCTGGATGAGCTTTGTGTTTGAGTGTTCCAACCCAAAGCATTTTCTGTATCTGTGAATTTATTAGTAAGTGGAGCTGGAAAATACTCCTTGTGCCCACCTGTCCTGTCAGTGTGTAAGGAACTGCTCCTGCCAAACCTTCACTTGGCAGAAGAATGTGGTAGTGAGGGACAGGGCTGGTTGTAGAGGCTTCTTGGGTGGTTTTTTTCCATCCCTTCTTTCTTGCATTCCTGCTTAGCATCTACATCCAGCCCTTAGGGGACACCAGGAGATGACATGGGCTTCCATGCCAGCAAGATGCTGATGAGATGCAGCTTTATGAATCCCTTTAGCCCAGTACAGGCATAGCTATCTCACAGATAACAACAGAGCTCCAAGGGGGATTAGAGCCTGGACCAGGACCAGTGACTTAAATTGAATCCAGAAAAGAGGAAAGTGTCTGCTGTTAGAATCTGACTGGCACCTTTGCTGTGCCCTTACTTCAGGCTGTAAGTCACTGTGACACACTGCGATCCTGCTGGGTTTATCCCTGACCCTTAAGAATGAAGAGCAGCAGCCTGTGAGATGCCTACTCTGCAGTGAGCAGGGGCTTTGTGTTCCTTTGTCAGGTGAAGACTTGTTCTGTGGTAGTTAACTTCCACAGCTCTTCCAGTCTGGACTGCTGGCACAGCACACACCTTGTCCTTTATCCTAGATGAGCTCACATCCTGAATGGCAGAAGTGTTTCCATGTGGTCTTAGGTTCTACTATTAATTAAGCCTAATAAAGGCTAAAAATATGAAGGATCTCATAAGGGTTGTGATTGTTTAGTTAGGTCTGCAGGAGTTGGAGAAGAAATGTTAAGATTAAGACTTGGAATTTGTCCCTCTCTCCAGTTTTGGGTTTAGAGCTGTTGGAGCAAGTCCAGAGGAAGACCACAAAGATGCTGCAAGGGCTGGAGCAGCTCTGCTGTGAGCACAGGCTGAGGGAGCTGAGGGGGTGCAGCCTGCAGAGGAGAAGGCTCCAGGGGGACCTCAGAGCTGCCTGCCAGTGCCTGAAGGGATCCTGCAGGAAGGCTGCAGAGAGACTTTTACTGAGGGGGTCTGAGCCAGGCCAAGGGGGAATGGTTTGGAGCTGAGGAAGAAGTCGTTTGGTGTGAGGTTGGTGAGAGCCTGGCACAGGCTGCCCAGCCTCTATGAACTTCTGATTCTCCATCTACCCTTTTTCCATGTTGGGGTGTCTGACTGAGACTATCAGCTCTTCCAGATAGGCATTGCCCATGTGCATGTGAATTACTTAGAATCATAGAATAGTAAGGTTGGAAGGGACCTCAAGGATCATCTAGTTCCAACCCCCTGCCATAGGCAGGGACACCTCCCGCTAGTACAGGTCACTCAAGGCCTCCTCCAACCTGGCCTTGAACGCCTCCAGGGAGGGAGCAGCCACAACCTCCCTGGGCAACCTGTGCCAGTGTCTCACCACCCTCACTGCAAACAACTTCCTCCTAACATCCAGTCTAAATCTCCCCTCTGCCAATTCAAACCCATTGCCCCTTGTCCTGTCATTACCAGACCTTGTCAATAGTCCCTCCCCAGCCTTCCTGTAGCCCCCTTCAGATCCTGGAAGGCTACTCTAAGGTCTCCTGGAAGCCTTCTCTTCTGCAGGCTGCAGAGCTCCAACTCTCTCAGCCTGTCTTCATAGCAGAGCTGCTGCAGCCCTCTGAGCATCTTTGTGGCCCTCCTCTGGACCCACTCCAACAGTTCCATGTCCTACTTCTGCCAGTCTAACACAATCATTTTGGTTGGACACGACCTCTGAGGTCATCGACTCCAACCATCCTAATATTGGTATTTGAGGCTTCTGCAACAGAATACAAAAGCCTCCCCAGCTTTGTGTCCCTTTTAAGTAAATTCTTAGAGATTTTGTGCCTGGTTTGGGTCAGGTTTTTGTGTATAGACAGCAGCATGGTTCTGTTGCAGACGCAGACACAGATCCAGCAGCAGCTCTTCGTATGGCTCGAGGAGAAAGCGCAGCCGGAGCCGGTCGAGGGGCAGAGGCAAATCCTACAGGTCCCAAAGGTCACGGTCAAGAAGTAGAACAAGAAGGTAAGATTCTTTTTTTTTTTTTCTTTTTTTTCCTTAATGAAAAGAATGAGTATTTCTCCTTCAAAACATTGATTTCAGATCTCAGTTGTAGTTCCTGAGGTGGGAAGAGAATTGTGGAATGGCTCAGGTTGGAAGGGACCTCAGAGTTCATCTGTTCCAACTTCTCTGCCATGGGCAGGGACACCTCTCAACTAGAGTCAGCTGCTCAAGGTCTCATCCAGCCTGGCCTTGAACACCTTCAGGGAGGAGGCAGCAACAGCCTCCCTGGGCAGCCTGTGCCAGGCTCTCACCACCCTCCTACTGCACAACTTCTTCCTCAGCTCCACTCTAACCCTGCTCTGCCTCAGCTCCAAACCATTCCCCAGGTCCTGAGGGGGCCTGTCTCAGACCCCCTCAGGACAAATCCCTCTGCAGCCTTCCTGCAGGATCCCTTCAGGTACTGGCAGGCATCTCTGAGGTCCCCCTGGAGCCTCCAGGCTGCACAGCCCCAGCTCCTTGCAAGTGATTGAACTGTGTCACTTGAAACCCTTCCTAATTTGAAATCCTTCTGAACTAAGGGTTGGACTGGATGACCTTTGGAGGTCCCTTCCAACCCAGACCATTCTATGAAATGTTTACTGATGGAAAAAATTGGGTTTGAAGACATATTTTATTTTTTTAAAGTTGTTTTTATTTGATCAAATGCAAAAAAACCCCAAAACAACAACCCAAACTCACATTAATTAAGTTACCTTGGTTTAAGTGTCCTCATCTGAAAATTTCTTGTGGATTTATTTTGGTTACATAAATCCCAGGAACTGGCTCCCTGAAAATCAGACTGAACTCTTTTCTCTCTATTTCTCCTAGGAAGAGATGAGTGGTTAATTGGGCAAATTTCCCCCACCTCCCNTTTTTCCTCTTTCTCCTCTCTTCTGTACCTTTTTGCAATTAAAAACATTAGCTAAAGTTTTCTCTGGATGTCAGGATTAGCGTTAGCATTTTGAGATTGAATTTAACTGAGGGTATCAGGCAGATGAAAGCTGGCACAGCAGCAGCCAGGTGATTGTGTTGTGTACACAAAGAATTGAGTCAAACATCTGACTTTTTTTTTTTTCTTCCCCCCCCTCCCCACACCAAATCAGTGGAGTTGTTGCCTCTCAATGCTGAGAAATCATTGTTGAAAACCAGGAACGTTTGACTTTCTCTTTATATATAATTTTCTTCCCCCCCTGCTCTCATGACTTATTCACAGCTGTTCATTAGAATAGTTGCCTGGACACATTGCTGCAGTGCCTTTGTAGTGGCAATTTGGTTATTTCAACTCTCTGAGTGTATTTACCCTCTGAGCAGTGTGCAGTGAAGCTGCTGTGCTGTGTGTGTAGGGAAGTATTCACTGTTTGGCTGGAAAAAAATTGGGTTTGAAATTTTGACATCTGACTTTTTGGTGAAGATGAAGTGTTCTGCAATGTGTCAGATACTCAGTGTTAGGAAATCAAACCTGGCTGAGAGATTCTGGATTATTTTAGGCAGTATAAATGAAGGTTTTATTAGCCTGATGGTCTTATCTGAAGGGTTTAGTGCTGTAAATTCAGTGCAGTGTATGGAAATGCCTCACCTCAATTTTGATAGGAAATGTGGGGTATTAAATTAATGAAGCTACAGCTGCACTTCACTTTAAACCATTTTGCTGTTCCCAAACCTGGTTCTCCAGGGGCAATATTTATAAAATAACATCCTGAATTCTACCAGAAAGGTCTTTGGGGGTGGTAAAATGATGCAAGAAAACGTTAGCACCCCTAAAATAAAACACTAAAAAGCATAACATTAAAATATTAAAAGTGTAAACCAAAACCCAACAAGACACATTGAGGCCTTCTTATTGTCTATTTTTTTTTTTCCCAAGTCCAAGCTCTTACCACCCTCACACTGAAGAACTTCTTCCTCAGCTCCAGTCTAACCCTGCTCTGCCTCAGCTCCAAACCATTCCCCCTTGGGCTGTCTCCAGACACCCTCTGCAGCCTTCCTGCAGGATCCCTTCAGGCACTGGCAAGCAGTTCTGAGGTCCCCTGGAGCCTTCTCTGCAGGCTGCATCCCCCCAGCTCCCTCAACCTGTGCTCACAGCAGGGAGGGACCTCTGGAGATCATCCAGTCCAAGCCTCTGCTAAAACAGGGACACCCACAGCAGCTTGCCCAGCAGCACAATGGCTGGGGGGGGGGTTGTAATCTCTCCAGAGAAGGAGACTGCACAGCCTCCCTGGGCAGCCTGTGCCAGGCTCTCACCACCCTCACACCAAACGACTTCTTCCTCAGCTCCACTCCAACCCTGCTTTGCCTCGGCTCCAAACCATTCCCCCTTGGCCTGGCTCAGACTCCCTCAGCAAAAGTATCTCTGCAGCCTTCCTGCAGGATCCCTTCAGGTACTTGGCAACAGCTCTGAGGTCCCCCTGGAGCCTTCTCCTCTGCAGGCTGCACCCCCCCCAGCTCCCTCAGCCTGTGCTCACAGCAGAGCTGCTCCAGCCCTTGCAGCATCTTTGTGGCCTCCTCTGGCCTCACTCCAGTAGCAGTAAAAAAGATCAGCTCTGTACTGCTTGTATTTGAAACGCTGCTGGTGTGTGCTCAGAGTTCCACCTTCAGGGCTTTGTGGAACGGTGGGGGTGGAAGGGACCTCTGGGCATCATTTAGTCCAAGCCCTCTGCTAGAGCAGGTTCCTGACTCAGGACCTGAGCAACTCTTAATGATCTGAGGGATCAATGTAAATATTGCAGGTTTATCTCCCTGCTAACTGGTGAGGAAAGGGAAGTTTGGAGTCTTGGATCCATTAAAATGTGCATTGTTGTAGTGTCACACAGAATCACAACAGGGGAGAGACCTTAAAGATCATCCAGTTGCAAACCCTCTGCTGTATGCAGGGACAGCTCCTGCTACACCAGGCTGCTTAAGACCCCATCCAGCCTGCCTGTGAACATTTCCAGGCTTGGAGCCGCCTCAGCTTCTCTGGGCAACCTGTGCCAGTGCCTCACTGCCCTCCTGGGGAAGAATCTCCTCCTCATGTCCAATCTAAATCCAGCTTCTTCCAGTCTGAAGCCATCACCCCTCATCCTGTCACTCCATGTGTTGGTCCAAAGTCCCTCTGCAGCTCTTCAAATCCTGACAGGCTGCTCTAAGGCCTCCCTGGAGCCTTCTCTTCTCCAGGCTGCACACCCCCAACTCTGCCAGCCTGGCCTCACAGCAGAGCCCTGCCAGCACTGCTGTGGCCTCCTCTGGCCCTGCTTCAACAGGTCCCTGTCTGTGCTGTGCTGAGCACTCCAGAGTTGCCCCCATCCCTGCGGGGGGGGGGGGTGGTCTCAGCAGAGGGGCAGAATCCCCTCCCTGCCCCTGCTGCCCATGGGCTGGGGCTCAGCCCAGCACAGACTGGAGCTGGGCTGGCAGCATTCAGTGAGTCTTGTTTGTAACCTAAAATGATATTTATAATTTTTTTTTTGTGCTTTCTCTTAGAAGCTATGAAAACTTGTACCTATTATCACTCTTTTATTTGAGATCCTTCTTTTTTTTTTCCTTGAGTCAAAAAAAGTGAGGCTTGCAAGTAATGCTATAAATTTAAAGCTGTCCTACAGCGAGCTAGTACAATGCAAATAGGGGCTTAATAAGATCACAAACTGAATTTCAGCAAAACAACCCAGATTTACATTAAATTAGGAATTTTAAAACCGATTTGGTTTGTTTTACTGAGCATTTGCTTAATAACATTTTGCCTGCCTGCAATCTTTTTAAAGGCAATAATTCGTCTGCGGGAGCGGCAGGCAAGAGCCTCGGTGGGGAAATTGAAAGCAACAGCTTCACTTTCTGAAACCACACGTGGCAAAGGGAGGGGAAGGAGGGGGAGAGAGGAAAAAAAAAAAAAAAGAAAAAGAAATATTCCAGCTCTGCAGAATTTAATAAATCATCCCATTTCCTAATTTGATCATATTAGATGCTGATGGTAGGAGAAGCATTTCAAATCCCATCTCCTCATTAATATACATCAGGCTCGGGGAATGGAAGGGAATACTTATGCAGGGATGTCACAGTTCCTGTTTCTTAGTTTACTAAGTGGAACAGGTTGATGTGATCCTGGGTGCTATTTGTCACTGTCTCACTAAAATGGTTTGGGTCGAGTTATGGAGTCCAGAAAGACGGTGGCTGATAAATCAAAAGTGGATTGAGTGGACAGGAGGCAGTGATTGATACTGTGACAGGATATGAAGAAAGGAATCTCGATACGGGCGCGCGCGATATTGAATATGAGAAGGAAAATGGCCCTGGAGTAGGGATATTATTCAAGGAAATGAGAATAATAATAATATCATCTTGAAATTATTGCTGGGTGAAGATTAGGGGAGTTCTTATTAGAATATTGTGCTGCTCTTGGACTGGAGGAACTCGGGTTTCATATAATTTCGAGGTGGAGAGAGGCTCGTTAATATTTGTAAGGCTTCCTCCCTCCTTGTTCTGCAAGTTGGGCCTAGCTGGAAATGTTTTACAGCAGGAGTGGGGACACAAATCTTTTAATTCACCTAGCTTTAAATAGAATTAACCACAGTATGGTAACCTTGGCTCCTTGATTTCATTCCAGGCTGTGATTACAGAGTCTCTTGCTATAGCGGCCTGTAAATATTCACTACAATTGCCTTGAAATAGACACTTCTTTTGTCTTTCTTGTCTGCCCAAGGCTTTGGCTTTTTACCTTCAAACTGCCACTTTGAGAGATCTTTAAGACAGTTCAACTCAAAGATTGGCACAGTAAGAGTAAGTGCCTACCCAAGAAGAGTAACTACCATGTGTGAATTAATCCTAGGGGTAGAATTTATTCAAGGTGAGGCTCAACAGGAATCTGAGCAGCCTGATCTAGTTGAGGGTGTCCCTGCTGACTGCAGAGGGGGTTGGATTGGGTGACCTTTGGAGGTCCCTGCCAACCCAGACCATTCTGTGGTGCTGTGAGCTGATGTCTTTGAGGGGGCAGTGGAGGAAGTGTTGGGGGCTTAGTCACAAACCGTATGCCTGAGGGACCTGCTTACATCTCATTTCTTCACCCTTTTCCTGTCTGACTGATTTAACATTTAGCCAGTAGGCCAAGTGAGGTTCTCCTCTCCTCCTGCTCTGCCCTGGTGAGACCACATCTGGAGTATTGTGTCCAGTTCTGGGCTCTCCAGGTCAAGAAGGACCTCAGAGAACTACTGGAGAGAGTCCAGTGGAGGCTGTGAGGATGATGAAGGAACTGAAACATCTCTGTGAGGAGGAAAGACTGAGAGGCCTGGGGCTGTTTGGTCTGGAGACGAGCAGATCCCCATCTCCTCAATGTCTATAAATATCTGCAGGGTGAGTGTCAAGAAGGGGCCAGGCTCTTTTCAGTGGTGCCCTGTTGCAGGGCAAGGGGCAACGGGCACAAGCTGGAATCCAGGAGGCTCCACCTGAGCACGAGGAGAAGCTTACCCTGGAGTCAGAGATTGTTGTCATTGGGTTTGATCTGCACTCAGAAAGCACTGGCAAGGGTCAGGCATCTTTTGTGTGAGGGAGGGGTTTTGGTCTTTGAGAATTTTCATTTTTTAATATCTTGAAAGTAAACTCCAAAGCTTTGCTAGGAAATATCCAGGAGAAAAGGTTGACACTGCACAGGGCAATATTGCTCCTAAGACTTTTGACAGATGGAGAGAGCATTACTNAGCTCCCTCAGGCTCTCCTCCTAACAGAGCTGTTCCATTCCCTTCAGCACCTTTGTGGCTCTGTGCTGGACTCTCTCCAGCAGTTCTGTGTCACTGTTGAACTGTGGGGCCCAGAACTGGACACAGTAGAATCCTAAAATGGTCTGGGTTGGAAAGGACCTCTTGACAGATGGAGAAAGCATTAGCAGTTGATGCTTTTGTGCTTGCATCACCTGGAATGGTGAACAACCTGGGGCTGGCTTCAGTTAGTCTCTCCTTTTGCCATGCTTCACATGGTTTAGTGTGGTGGTGGTGATGACCAAAAAAGGTTGTCAAGTTCTGGCCCAGGCTGTCCAGGGCAGTGGTGGAGTCCCTATCCCTGAAGGGGTTTCCAAGCTGTGGAGATGTAGTGCTGAGGGCCATGAGTTAGTGGTGGAATTGGCAGAGCTGGGTTAGGGGTTGGACTTGATGACCTTAAAGGTCTCTTGCAACCAGAATGATTCTCTGATTCCATTCCTGTGTTAATCTCTGCAAATGGAACCCTTGGCCTCTCAGAGCTTACAGCTGATAGCAAGTGTTGGATAATCTGTGCAAAGCTGTGCTCTGAGCTTCCTTTTAGGCCCAGGCTCTGTCTGTCCTGGGAAGTACACACTAGTGGGGAGCTTCTCTTAGGTTACAGTGTGAACTTTAATTATCATNCCTCTTTCAAACACCTCCAGGGATGGGCATTCAGCCATCTCCCTGCACAGCCTGGGCCAGTGTCTGAAAACCCTTTCAGGGAAGGAGCTTCTTCTAATGTCCAACCTAAACCTCCCCCTGGGGCAACTTGAAGCTGTTTCCTCTCTTCTTATCACTTGTTGCTAGAGACAAGAGACCAACACCCACCTTGCTTCAGCCTCCCTTTAAGAGTTATGAAGAATTTTCTTTCTGAAGAGAAAATAAAGGTTTGTAGGAGAGAGGAGGATGAATGGGTGCACATTTTGAGGTAGGAGAGATAATGACAGGCAAAGAGGGAACTTGTGAGTAGCCTTAGGAGCTAGACAGTTTATGGAGGAAGAGAGGGGGGAGGTCAGATAGAGAATGGCTTGGAATGGCTCCAGCAGTGGGCAGAGATCATCACAAGTGAGGTCCATTGCAGCTGTGTGGATTTGAATAGGTTTTTTAGGGGTGCTGTGAAGGTAACTTAAATGTGATGCAGATGGATGGAGTAAAGGTTGGAGTTGGTTTCAGATCTTGCCTGTGGGAGTGTTACCATAGTTGATGTTAGCTGTCACAGAATTATTAAGGATGGGAAAGACCTTTGAGATCATCAAGTCCAACAGTAACCCAAGTACACAACTGCTAAACCATGTCCTGTGGCAAAGGAAGGGCTTAGGGGGAGGGGGAAGGGCTTAGGGAGAGGGTGAAGGTCTTCTGAGTTTCCCATCCTAGCAGTGGCAGCTGATGGGAGTGTTATTGTCTGATGGGAAGAGGATGGAAGGAATTAGGAGGGGGAATTTGAGTAGCAAGAGCAGCATTGACTGAGAGCTGCGGGTGGAGAGAGGCCAAACGTGGCTCTTTCTGTCTGTCTGCTGTGAGAAACAAGAAGTGACAACTGTGAAGAGCAAGGTTGGGGACACATTGCCAGCCAGTGCTGAAAAGCTGTCTTAAGCTATAAAAATGCTTTGGAATTGGAGGCAAGAAGCAGATGAAAGTCCTGGAAGGAACCAAGCAAAGCTATTTAATCATTTGATTATTTCTTTTGTGATGTTTCAGTGCTTTATTTTGTCTGGGAGCAGCTACTGGAGCTCCTGTTTTAAAGTTGGGCTCTGCTGCCTGTTCTTACCAGATAGATGAACATCCTCACATGCAGCCAGACCCACAGAACTGTTCAAGGAATCAGTGTAGATGTTGCAGGTTTCTCTCCCTTTACTGGTAAAGAAGAGGAACTTTGGAGTCTTTGGTCCCTTAGAGTGTGCATTTAATCCAGATGTTGTAGTATGACACAATCACAGACTGGATTGGGTTGGAAGTGACCTCAAAACTCATCCAGTTCCAATCCCCCTGCCAGAGGCAGGGATACCTCCCTCTAGCCCAGGTTGCTCAAGGCCTCATCCAACCTGGCTTTCAACATTCCCAGGCTTAGAGCCTCCCCAGCTTCTCTGGACAACCTGATCAGTGCCTCAGAGTTCTCATGGGAAAGAATTTCTTCTTTGTGTCTCATTTAAATCCAGCTTTTTCAAACTGGAAGCTACCTCTCATCCTGTCACTCCATGCCTTTGTCATAAGTCCCTCTCCAGTGCTTCTGCAGCACCTTTCAAATCCTGGCAGGCTGCTCTAAGGCCTCCCTGGAGCCTTCTCTTCTGCAGGCTGCACACCCCCACCTCTGCCAGCCTGGCCTCACAGCAGAGCCCTTCCAGCCCTGCCAGCACTGCTGTGGCCTCCTCTGGCCCTGCTCCAACAGGTCCCTGTCTGTGCTGTGCTGAGCACTGCAGAGCTGCCCCCAGCACTGCAGGGGAGGTCTCAGCAGAGGGGCAGAATCCCCTCCCTGGCCCTGCTGCCCACGCTGCTGGGGCTCAGCCCAGCACAGGCTGGGGCTGGGCTGGCAGCTCTTGGTTGCCAGTTCATCTCCAGCTTTTCCCCCCAGCACCCTTCAAGTGATTTTCAGGGTTGTTCTCTGTCTGTTCTCCACCTAGGCTGGATTTATGCTTGGGGGTTGCTCCAGTTTCTTTCCTTGAGCTTCAGCTGAAGGCCTGGGGCAGAGCAGGAGGAGTGAAATTCAGCTTGCTCACTTTGCTGATGTGCTCTTCAATTATTTCTCTGGATGGTCACCTCCAGATTCTGTTTCTTCTTCCCCCTCCCCCAGTAAATCAAACCCTGCAGTGTGTGTTTAGGGTCATAAAATCATAGAATCAGTCAGGGTTGGAAGGGACCACAAGGAGCATCCAGCTCCAGTCCCCCCTGCCATGGGCAGGGACACCTCGCACTAGATCAGGCTACCCACAGCCTCATCCAGCCTGGCCTTAAACACCTCCAGGGATGAGGCCTCAACCACCTCCCTGGGCAGGCCATTCCAGGCTCTCACCACTCTCAAGGTGAAGTTTTGTTGTGCTACAGGTTTGTCCTGGTTGTAACTCAGCTGGCAGCTGAGTCCTGACACTCCAGTTACAACAGAGGGATTTTCTCCTTCCATCTCCATCTCCCCTCTGGGTGGGCAAGGAGGGGAAGTGTGGTAGGGGTAGCTTTGTCCTTTGGTCTCAGTCAGCTTAAACCAATATAAGGTTGTCTCTAAAAATACTGTTTAGCTGTAATCACTGGGGAAAAAAAAGTAAAAAGGAACTTAACAGTTTGTCTGCTTGACTCTAGTGGAAAAGACAGAGTAGCCCTGAAGATGTCCTGGAGCAACAACCCAGCACCGAGCACCTTCCCAGCATCTAATTGACCACTGTGGGAAATTAAACTTCACAGGGCAATGCCAAGGGCCCTTAAGTTATCAATAAGGCCAGAGAGCTGCTAGTGACAGTTGCTTTGATGCCTTTCATTGGCATAAAACCCCCAAAAAGCAGCCTTAAAGATGTGAAAGCCTAAGTGCTGCTTGTTTGGAGCTGAGTATTGACTCTAATTATGTGTAAACTTCTGTTCCAAAGCAGCCCAGGTGTGATGTATCCAGGAAGGGGTAGAAATTGAGCTGCTTACTGCCCCA